>CAJQZJ010012579.1:857294-882059 GCA_907164525.1 Lophiomys imhausi
TTCTTTCTTTCTTTCTTTCTTTCTTTCTTTCTTTCTTTCTTTCTTTCCTTCTTTTGTTTTTGTCTCTATCTTTTTTTAATGTTTATTTATTACTTCAAGTTACATGTCTATCACAATGCTCTCTTTCTACCCTGCTGGTCACGCTCTCCCACCCTCTTCCCCCTCTCCCTCCTATCCTACTCCTCCAGAGTGGGATGTCCCTACATATCAGCCCCCTCTCCCCCAGTTCAGCAGTCCTATGAGGGCTAAGAGCTTCTTCTTGCACTGGGGGCCTACAAGGCAGCATCACTAGGGCAAAGTGTCCCACTAACAGGTAACAAAGTCTATGTTCCTGTTCCCATTGGTGCATTGGGTGTAGCATAGTTATCCTGTACTATATGTCTAAAATTCAATTATAAGTCAATAGATGCTATGTGTATCCTTTTGAGTCTGGGTTAGCTCACTCAGGATGAGCTTCTTTAGTTCCACCCATTTGGCTGCAAATTGCATGATTTCTTTGTTTCTGATGGATAAGTAGTATTCCATTGTGAAGATGTACCACAGGTTTTTTTTTTTTTTTTATCCATTCCTCGGTTGAGGGAAAACTGGGTTGTTTCCAGTTTCTAGCTATTACAAATAAGACTGCTATGAACACAGATGAGGAAATGTCCTTGTGGTTTGCTGAGGAATCATTTGGCTCGGCCTTGAATGCCAAGAAACCAAATAATCCAATTAAAAAAAATGGGAAACAGAGCTAAACTGAACATTCACAAAGGAGGAATCTCTAATGACCAAGAGACATTTGAAGAAATGCTCAAAATTCTTAAGCATCAGAGAAATGCAACTCAAGACAACTCTGAGATTTCATCTTACACCTGTCAGAATGGCTAAGACCAAAAACTCAAATAACAGCACATGTTGGCAAGGTTGTGGAGAAAGAGTAACACTATTCCATTGTTGATGGGGTGGAAACTTGTACAACCACTATGGAAATTAGTGTGATGATATCTTAAAGCTTGGAATAGCACTGCCTCAAGACCCAGACAAAGCAATTATTTTCAAGTGAAGCTTCTAAAAATTCACAAAATTGTTTACTGATGAATGACTATAATATGGTGCTCTTGTAATTTCGTGATCTTCTAATCAAGTTGTAAACTGGATAAAGAAAGAAAAGTATCTTTATATTAATGAATGCTCAAACCATTTATACATAAACGAAGTTATCATGATGAAAGTGATAATCTGGAGTCTTTTGTAGCATAACAGATAAGACCTCAGTTTTCAGATTAATATAACCCTAGTACATTGGAGCTAAGTGTCAGCACAGGCATATTATTTTAATAAAAGAAAAGGAAATGGATGACTTAATGTGTGAAGAAATTTTTAAAGGAGAGTTTAAGTTTCTAAGATTATAAGTCAAGAGAAAAACAATGGATGGTGTCCTTAGAACGTTTTTTACAATATAATCAGTGTATTTGTTCCCCTCTCATTTTATCACAGAGGGTGACCAAGTTCTGAGGGATTGGGGCTGATTTATATTGACAAATTATGGCAAGGGTAGAGGAAAACTAATATCCACACTTCTTTTCTGCATCCACTTGAATATTTTTTCCAGTTGGGCTCTGACTCTCTCAGATGTACAATAGGGCTCCCATATATACCTTTGTTGTGTTTGGCAAATAAATGTCTCTATGAGAAAAATTAAGATTGACAAGTCCTATTCTGATTGACATCTCTGGTGTTTTAAACTACATTTTTTTCCTGGCAGCCTAATTTCTTATATTCTGATTATTCCTTATTTATTATAAGGTCTAAACGTATTTAATATTTCATTCTTTTCTTTTATGGCTGAAATATGTGATTTGTTTCTTTATATTGCATGGCATTCATGGAGAGCTTGTGATTATGACTGATATGATGTAAAGTTACCATAATGTCAATCCTTTTACTAACTGGAGTTATTAGAAAATTTAAAGTCACAACTATGGATCAAAGGTTTTTTTCCTTTCTTTCTTTTTTTTATACTTTATTTTTTTATTTCTTCAAGTTACATCTCAGTCACAATCCTTTCCCTACTCCCCCTTCCTGTCCCACCCTTCCACCCTGTTCCCCCAAACAGCTTCCCCTTTCAGTCCAACAAATGGTTCCTTCTCTTATAACAGTAAATACTATACAAAACAACAAAATAAATGCGCCACATTTATGAGAGTTAAATGGCCCAGCATACATTCCCAATGTCCAGTTCATACATATTTGGCCCCTGACTTTAACATTCTACCATCTAACCATCTCCATGAATTTAAAGTTCTATATCTGACTCAGCTTTCATACTAACTTGCATCACAATTTTAAAAACATCTTCTTAGATCCAGAACACCCTCTTGATTCCTAAACAACTCAAAATTTAACTATGAGACACTAGCTATCTATTCTTCAACCACCTCAGAGACCTGAGAGGGATAAGTGTATCTGATTATGTAGGAAGTGCAGGGGCTGCATCATCCAAAACTAAGAAATGACATATCAGTGGCTGCCTGGACAGTTCCTGTTTTCTCTCCATACGTTACAGCATCAATGTTCAGCCTTTTGGTCCTGTTTCTCTGACAGATATTGATTGTAGAGCAGGGATTATGAAGGATTTACCTACCCTGTATTGGCAGAGCTAGGCTGTCGACTTCCCTGCTACCAAGTTCTGTCCTTTTTGGACAGCAGTCTGTCTACAGTTGAAGCAAGGGGTTTTTTCATGCCAAGAGATAGGCTTACCACTAATTCAACCATCTCACACTGGAGATTCTTCGATGCTCATCTTCTACTTGGAGTCGAATAGGGGGTGCTGTCAGGAGCTGATATGTCTCGATATCAAAAAAAATCTTAATTTAAGACAACATCTTTGAATGCCATATTCTGCAGATCTCTTGGGGTTTTTGAAGATGCCCTATCCATCTCTTGTATTCAGATAAACAAATGTTGCTTGTCTCTTCACAACTTGATTTCTGAGTAGCTTAGAGAATATCTGTGATAGACTGTCATAGTAGCTAACAAAGTGACATGCTTACATGACTAGGAGTTTGTTTTTCTTAACTATCCTGAACGGTTTAAGATGGTTGGGATCAAGAAGCCAGAGTCTCACTTTCATTTTTAAGTATCTCTAGGTACAATAACTTTAAGAAGCGTTACCTCTAATTTTCTATCAATATACAAAGATCAATACCAATATGGCCAAATATACTCTTAATTTTGTGTCAATATACAAAGATCAATACCGATGTAGTCCAATAGAATCTTAATTTTGCACAATATACAATGGTCAATACCACTTTAGCCAAATATAATACTAATTTTGTATCAATATGCAAAGGGATAAGGGCATATTCAATAATCTGTCCCTTCGTCTTGGTCCTTCGCATACTATGTCTATGTCCCATTTTTCTCAAGTCTGTGCACACCTACATAGGAGAGAAAGAAGGATACAGAAAAAGGAAAAGAAGGAATACCCTGGGTCTAACATCCAAAACCCATTTAACAAGACCATTTAACAGCTTGTAGTCTCTTCCCCTAAATAACAAAGTTTTCTGTTATCCTTCAAATAACCAAAAAGTGGGGGGGCACACCATCCCCACCCTCTGGGCATGGGATGTCATTCTCTTAAAATGACTTCCTGCTGATTTGGGTCGCAGTAAACCTGTTTGGGGCCCGAACCAGAATGGAAAAAAGGTTAAAAATGTCAGTACAATCCTTTTATGTTCAGTCCTTTTGTGCTCAGCTGTTTAGATGTCCTAAGAAGTTTGTAGGCAGAAGCTGATCTTCCAGGCTTTACTGAAGTTTTGGCTGGGGCAGTGGGTAGAGCTGAACTATCTTAGCGATTTTGAGTTGTTGTGGTTGTAGACTTTTGATGGAAACAGCTATTGAGGGAGTCTGCAAGGCTGAATCATCTGGGCCACTCATCTTCTTTGGTGTCTGATTCTGTTTTCTGTTGAGGTTTCTATTGTCCAGTTGTCCTTGGGTTCCTTGAATGGATGCTTTAAATCTCCTGGAAAGATAAGAACAGAGCCCTGCCCCAATCCTAACTCTGGGACAATTACACTTTTTTTGGGGGGGGTGGGGGGGGTCAGGTAATATTTCCCCTGGAGCAGATTTGGTTTTTTGACAATATATAAATTATCTTTCAATCTGGATTAAAGAAGAAATTATTTTGTTATTTTGGAGCTAAACAAGCCTTAGTGTATATATTTTGAGATCTCAAAGGACAATTTGTTTGTATTGAGTAGGTCTTTTGTAAGTAGCTTTTAAACTTAAGTCCTTCCAAATCCTATGTATCTGTCTCTGCATTCTAATTATTGGGATCAAAGACCTGTGGTTCCCATCTAAAGGGATTAAAGATGAGATCCACCACACCTGGATCGAAGTTTTTCTCTATTTAGAGTTTGTGTTGTATCAGGCTGAACTTGAGCTCTGAAATCTGCCTGTTTCTGTCTCTAGTGTGTTGGGATTAAGGGTGTACTCTTCTTGAATGATGGGATAAAGGGTGTGCACCCCCACCACCCTGTTCCATGTAACTCTAGAATTTATAAGACAACTAACTCCTCCCGTCTCTGCTGAAGTTAAAGACATGGGCTAACACCACACTTTTTATGTATTTTGCCTTAGCTCTAAGTTTTTTCGACTCTTGGAGGTTTACAAAACCAGGTTGAATGGCTGTAACCTATTTACAGTGTTTTAAAATAGTTACCTGCTTTTTTTAATTAATAAATTTATTTGTTTGTTGCTTCAGGTTACATATCCATCATATTGTCCTCTTTCCCCGCTTCCCAGCCCCCTCTCCCATCCTCTACCCCCTAACCCTTCCCTCTTGTTCCTCTGGGGTGGAGTGTCCCTACATAACAGTCCCTAGCCACAAACAGTTCAGGAATCATATGGGGGCCAAGAGCCTCTTCATACACCGGGGGCCTACGAGTCAGTTCTGCCAATGAAAGGTGTCTCCTTGCTACGAGGGGAAAATTAAAAAAAAGACCAACAAACACACATACCCACAAAAATAAAGAACAACAAAAAAAAAATGGAAAAAGAAAAAAAAGTGTACGTTGATGTTCCTTTTGGTGTGTTGGTTGTAGTACAGATATCCTGTATTATATAGCTAAAATCCTACTATAAGTGAATAGATGCCATGTGCATCCTTCTGAGTCTGGGTTATCTCACTCAGGATGAGCTTCTCTAGTTCCATCCATTTGGTTGCAAATTGCATAATTTCATTGTTTCTGATAGCTGAGTAATATTCCACTGTATAGATGTACCACAGTTTTTTAATCCATTCTTCAGTTGAGGGACATCTGGGTTATTTCCAGTTTCTAGCTATTACAAATAAGGCTGCTATGAACATAGATGAGGAAACTTCCTTATGATTCCGTGAAGAGGCATTTGGGTGTATACCCAGAAGTGGTATGGCTGGGTCCTAAGGCAGAGCTATTCCAAGTTTTCTAAGATATCACCATACTGACCTCCATAGTGGTTGCACAAGCCTGCACTCCCACCAGCAATGGAGTAGGGTTCCCCTTTCTCCACACCCTCGCCAGCATGTGCTGTCTTTTGAGCTCTTTATATTAGCTATTCTGACATGTGTGAGATGGAATCTCAGAGTTATCTTGAGTTGCATTTCTCTGATGATTAAAGATGTTGAGCATTTCTTCAGGTGTCTCTCAGACATTAGGGATTCCTCCTTTGTGGATTCTCTATTTAGCTCTGTCCCCCATTTTTTGATTGGATTATTTGGTTTCTTTGCATTTAGTTTCTTGAGTTCTTTGTAGATTTTGGATATTAGCACTCTATCAGATGAGGGGTTGGTGAAGATTTTCTCCCAGTCTGTTGGTTGCCATTTTGTTCGAATGACAGTGTCTTTTGCCTTACAGAAGCTTTTCAGTTTCATGAGGTCCCATTTATTGATTGTTGATCTCAGGTCCTGAGCTGTTGGTTTTCTGTACAGGAAGTTGTCATCTGTGCTAATGAGTTTGAGGGTTTCTCCCAATTTTTCTTCTAGTAGTTGACCATAGGTGTGTGTGTCCTTTTTTGGGTCTTCAATTCGATTCCATTGATATACTGGTCTGTTTCTATACCAATACCATGCTGTTTTTACTATTATTTCTCTGTAGTACAGCTTGAAATCTGGTATGGTGATACCTCCAGATGCTTTTTTACTGTACAGGATTGATTTAGCTATTCTGGGCTTTTTGTTGTTCCATATGAAATTGAGAATAGCTCTTTCCAGGTCTATAAAGAATTGTGTTGGTATTTTGATAGGAATTGCATTAAATCTATATATTGCTTTTGGTAGGATAGCCATTTTTATTATGTTGATCTTACCTATCCATGAGTATGGGAGATCTTTCCATCTTCTAAAGGCCTTTTCCATATCTTTCTTCAGGGGCTTGAAGTTCTTGTTTTATAGGTCCTTTACTTGTTTGGTTAGAGTTGCCCCCAGGTATTTTATATTGTTTGTGGCTATTGTGAAGGGTTTTTTTCCCCTTATTTCTTTCTCAGTACGTTTGTTTGTTGTATATAGAAGGGCTTCTGACTTTTTTGAGTTAATTTTGTATCCAGCCACCTTGCTGAAGGTGTTTATCAGCTGTAAGAGTTCTCTGGTGGAATTTTTGGGGTCATTTTTGTATACTATCATATCATCTGCAAATAGGGATAATTTGACTTCTTCATTTCCAATATTTATCCTTTTATCTCCTTTAGTTGTCTTATTGCTCTAGCAAGAACTTCAAGTATTATATTGAAGAGATATGGTGAAAGTGGACATCCTTGTCTTGTCCCTGAGTTTAGAGGAAATGCTTCAAGTTTCTCTCCATTTAATTTGATGTTGGCCACTGACTTGCTGTATATTGCCTTTATTATTTCTAGGTATCTTTTCTTTCTTTTTTACACTATTGTTATTGTTATGTCATACAATACATCCAATCCTCCCTGCCTCCCAGATCCACAGTTCCTCTGTTTCTCTTCAGAAAAGAGCAGGCCTCCCAATGACATCAACTGAACTTAGCATAAAAAGGTGCAAGAAGACCAGGCATATACCCTTATGTCAAGGTTTCCAGTCAACCCAGTACCAGGAAAAACGGTCCTGTGAGCAGATACAATAGTCAAAAATAGCCTCACTGCCAAGGTTAGGAATCCCACAAAAATCCTAAAGTGAAGAACCACAGCATGCCTGCACAGGAAACATTAGGGCTCTGTGGTGGCCACTTCAACCTCTGTGAGCCCCTGTGAGCCCTGTGTAGTTGATTTTGTAGGTAACGTTCTTCTAGTGTCCTTGACCCTTCAGACTCCTACAATCCTTTCTCCCCACTTCTGTGTCATTTTCCAGGTTCTGCCTATTGCTTGTGTGTAAATCTCTGTATCTGCTCTCATCAGCTGCTGGAGGAAAGCTCTCTACTGTGATGATGATTCTAGAGAGGCTTCAAGTCTATGACTCCAGTAGAATACCATTAGAGAGCTTTTGTATCCCTAGGACTCTGAACCATCTAGCTTCTGGATCCTGGCCAATTAGGGAATGTCAAGCATTAAGTCTTTTCTCCTCGCATAGGCTTCAGGTTAGGCCAGTCATTGGTCAGCCACTCCCACAAGCTCTAAGCCACCATTGACCATTGCCACAATGCATCTTGCAGGCAGGACATGTTTTGGGTCATAGTTTTGTGGCTGGGCTGGTTTCCAAGTCTCACCACTGGCAGCCTAGCCTGATTATAGAATGAGGCAGGCTCCATATTCTCTATTACTAGGAGTACTCACTAGGGTCAACATCATAGGCTCTACGAAGTTTCCACTGCACTAGGCTTGGTTTCCATATTGCCTGCTAAATGCTCATTGCTCTCAGGTCTTTGCTCTTAGAAATATGCTTGAAAATACTTGATCAAAGAGTTTAGACTGCTTACTTGGGGGTCATTCACTCATTTCAAAAATAGTCTGAATGCATTTATTTGAATGAAACCATGTTGTTTCCTGGGCCTTATCTTCTCAGTTCATCATCCTGAATTTCTCTTCTTCCTGTTAAGGCACTCACAACAATAACTCTTTTAGGTAATATACTGCTAATACAGGAATTTCTATTTTAATATTTTGTACCTACCCACATTTTCTTTAAAAAATAATGTCAAACCATAAAACCCTCATTGTCCTGGAATTTCCTGTATTGGGTAAGCTGGCCTTAAACTCCTAAGTGCTGATATAAAGACATGTGTTACCACATGCAGCTGTATTATTTTAAAAAACAAATAATATTTGTATTTATTCTTTTAAAATGTCATACATGTACACTGTAGAGAGCTGCGATGTGCCGCGCCCTAAAGATGGCGCTGGTTTCCGCCTTCCATCAGCCCGACGGTGAGCGCTCTTGGTGGTAAACAAGTCCATATTTGTTTAAGACCGCTGATCTGGCTTGCTTCCGTATACGTGGGCTTCTAAGATAGCACTACATGGCTTTACTTGATTGGCTGTTCATATAGTATTTAGCCTGTGGGTTGGGTCTGCCCGGGCATTCGGAAGACTGTTTTCAAGGGACCTGAATAAACTGCTTGAGAAGAGCTTTTGCGAGTTGTGTCGTTCTTGCTGGTCGAGAGGGACGCGACAGTACACAATGTATTTTGATCATGTCTATCCCCCAACTATATCCTTCCACCTCCCCTTGGGATCTCCTAACAGATTTTCCTACCAACTTCATGTCATGCCTTATTATTTTTTCAAAATGTTAATAACCGATTGAATCCAATTAGTTCTTCTCATATGCACATGAATGTAGGTCTATAACTGGAACATGAACAGTTTACCAATTGCCACATACCTTTAGGAATGTGGCTCACTGTCTAGCAGTCATCAACTAATACAGATTGTCAAATAGGTGAGCGGCATTAGGAGGCACTTCCCTGTACAAGATGGAATTTACTCCCCGAGTTTTACTAACTGTTGATTTCATGAATTCTACGATGCTGTTTCTTCACATTTGAACATTTATCTCAGTTACCACAGATGCAATGTTTTCCTGGATAATAACTTAACTTGAAACACCTTGAAAGTAAATTATAATAATAATACACTTAATTTATATTCCACAAAATGTGAAGTCTTTCACTGTATCAAGTGTTATTTTAAAAAGGTTTATATAAATATATGTTTATGTTCACATAACTATAAAGTGAGTATCAATAAGATTGGGGAGCCAATCATAGGCTACATTTATATTTTCATTTCCTTCCTTCCTTTCTAACATCCTGTTCACAGGCCCCTCCCTTCTATCCTCCCAATTCTACCCTCCCACCCTCTGCCCCATTTTCCCCTCCACTTCTTCTCAATGAAGAGGCTCCTCTACCAGCCTGCCCCAGTATTTCATATCAGAACTATAACTAACTGCATCCTCTTTCACTGAAGCCAGTCAATGCAACCTAGCCAAGGAAAGTTCTTTGTAGGCAATAGAGCCCATGTCAGGGAGAGTCCCAGCTCCAAATGCTAGGGATCCTACATGAAAACCAAACTCTCCCTCAGCTCCCGAAGTGTAAGGGGCCTGGGTTCAGTCCATGCATGCTCTCTGGTTAATGGTTCAGTCTCTTTGAGCCCCTATAGGCCTGAGTTAGTTGCCTCTGTTGGTCTTGTTGTGTAGTTCTTGTTCCATTCTGGTGCCTCTGTCCTTCTCCCAACTCTACCATAAGGATCCTAGATCTATGTTCAGTGCATGGCCATGGGTCTCAGTATCTGTTTCAATCATTTGCTAAGTGAAACCTCTCAGAGGACAGTTATGTTATGCTCCTATTTGAAAGCATAGCAAAGCATCATTAATTCTGACAGGGGTTGGCTCTCTCCCATAGGGTGGGTCTTAGGTTGGGCCAGTTATTCCCTCAGTCTCTGCTCCATCCTTATCCCTGCATCTTCTAAGCAGGGTAGATTTTGGGTCAAAGGTTTTATTGGTGGGTTGGTGTCAACCTCCCTCTGATGGGGTGATGTTATGCATTTTAAATGTCAATTAAACCACTCCCAAATGCATGCATGCTGTACATCAAGTGAAGCTATGCTACCTTTCTTGTTAACCATTATCTCTGATTAGTTAAATAAATGCTGAGGCCTGAGATTGAGCAAGACAGATGTAGGCAGGACTAAGATACTTAGGATTATGAAGCAGGAAGGTTTACGGGTAGAAGAAGCCTCCAGAAGTAGTGGAAGGACAAAGAAGCAAACAGAATGAAGGAGGACACACACCTTCTGTTAGAAAAAAGAGCCTCATTGAATGAAACCTAGAACATCAGCATAGCATGGAAAATAACAGTCCAGGGGATGTATGTATACATGGGAATATATTTGGGGAATAGAATTAATAGTTAGCTTAGATAGGGTAAGTTGGATTGCACAATCCAGGCCAATGCTTGTTAAAATCCATCAGGTGTGTTTGTGCTCATATACAATGGTAGGTTAAGGATTAACACTGCTGAACCAGCTCTGGGACTGATCCAAGATGGCGGTGGCCGGTGCGGACATATTTTGATTTCGGGGTCAACAGTCACAGGTGGCAAGTGTTTCAGGATGCTGTATAAAGGGCACGACCCATTCTAAATCGAACCCAGCTACACAGGGACCACAGAAGATGCCTGGGCAGGACGCCCCTTCCAACTCTCAGACATGCTAAGAAGCCTCTGGACCCGGGAATCGGGACAACCCATCCCCCCAAAAGGAGAAATCCCCAGTAAGATCCAACCTAATACAAAGTCGGCAGATTCAGAAACCACACAGAGATAATCCCCACACTGCTGGGCACTCCCAGGTCTCACACAGATGATCCAATTATCTGACGAAAGGTTGCGACCGTTGGAAGTGAAGTAGCTCCGCTGCAAAGCGCCTTCAGATCGCAGTCTGTGAAGTCACTGGCTAGTTTCCAAGCCACGGGAGCAGCAAGACTATTGGAGCTGAACTGCAGATTTACCCCCTACAGGAACCAACCCAGGGCAAACTGCGAGATATTTGAAACTGTCCTATATCGAACTTTTGTACAAGTAAGGGCCCTTCCGGCGGTGATTCAGAACTTACTTGTACACAGCTCCGCCACTGGAATTAATTAGGTCTCCACCTGGGAGGCGGGACTGAATGACTCACCTTATAGGGGTGGAGTAAGGCAACTCGAATCCTACACCACAGTGCCCCATTTGGACCCAAGTCCAGGAGACAGCAAAAAAAAAAAAAAAAAAAAAAAAAAACAGAGCGAAATGTCTCCAACAAAAGAAAGCAACGCTATTCCGTCCAGCCCAAACCACCTCACCACAACTGAAAAACATGAAAATGATGACAATTCTACATTATGGAAAGTGATAAAGTCCCTTCAAGAAGAACTTAAAACTATGAAGGAATTCAAAGAAGCCACAATTTTACAAGTCAAAACAACGAATAACATCATTAAAGAGCTCCAAGCCAAGGTGACCCAGCTTGAACAGGAAAAGGATAAAGCAATGAATGATCTCCAGATAAAAACAAGCAAACTGGAGAAGGAAATGTACAAAACGAACACTACAATTCAAGACATGAAAATAGAAATGGAAACAATAAAGAAAACACAGTCAGAGTTAAAAGAGGAAGTGGAGAATCAAGAGAAGAGAACAGGAACTACGGATGTGAGTATGAAAATTAGGATGCAAGAGATGGAAGACAGGATCTCAGGCATGGAAGATTCGATGGAAGAAATCAGTACAACATCCAAAGAAAATGAGAAAGCTAAAAAATCTCTCACCCACAACATCCAAGAAATCAAGGACTCAATGAAAAGATGGAACCTAAGAATTATAGGCCTAGAGGAAAGAGAAGACTCCCGACTCCATGGTCCAGGAATTATCTTCAACAAAATCATAGAAGAAAACTTCCCAAACCTAAAGAAAGAGATGCCAGTAAAAATCCAAGAGGCTTACAGGAGACCAAACAGATTAGATCAGAAAAGAAACTCCTCTCGCCACATAATAATAGAAATTCAAAATGTAGAGAACAAAGAAAGGATATTAAAAGCTGTAAGAGAAAAAGGCCAAGTCACATACAATGGCAGACCCATCAGAATCACACCTGACTTCTCCTCAGAAACTTTAAAAGCTAGAAGGGCCTGGACAGATGTCCTACAAGCCCTGAGAGAACAGAGGTGCCCAGCCAGACTACTATACCCAGCAAAACTCTCTATCAACATAGAAGGAGAAAACAAGACATTCCATGACAAAATCAAATTCAAACAATATCTCCTCACAAACCCAGCCCTACAGAAGATCCTAGAAGGAAAATTCCAACACAGAGAAGATAACTACACCCAAGAAAACAGAGGAAATAGAAACCTCCACAGCAACTAAACAAAAGAGAAACACAAGACAGCCAGTTATACCAAAATAATGGGAAATAACAACCCCTGGTCACTAATGGACTGAACTCGCCAATAAAAAGACACAGACTTACAGACTGGATCCATAAACAAGACCCATCTTTTTGCTGTATACAAGAAACACATCTCACTATTGAAGATAAACACTACCTCAGAGTAAAGGGCTAGGAAAAGGTCTTCCAAGCAAATGGACCCAGGAAACAAGCTGGAGTAGCCACCCTAATATCAAACAAAATAGACTTCCAATTGAAGTTAATAAAAAAAAAAGACAGAGAAGGGAATTACATACTCATTAAAGGAAATATACACCAAGAGGTCATCTCAATATTGAACATCTATGCCCCAAATACAAAGGCACCTACATTTCTAAAAGAAACGCTTCTAAAACTTAAGTCGCACTTTGATCCAAACACTTTAATAGTGGGAGACTTCAACACCCCACTCACAACTATGGACAGATCATCAAGACAGAAGCCACACAGAGAAATAATGAGTCTAACAGAGATCATGAACCAAATGGACCTAACAGATATCTACAGAACATTTCACCCAAACACAAAAGAATACACCTTCTTCTCAGCACCTCACAGAACCTTCTCCAAAATTGACCATATAGTTGGACACAAAGATAGCCTCAACAGATACAAGAAAATTGAAATAACCCCTTGTATATTATCAGACCACCATGGAATAAAGCTGGACTTCAATAGCAAAAGAATCAACAAAAAGTCTACACTCACATGGAAATTGAACAACTCTTTACTAGAGGACCACTGGGTTGGGGAAGAAATAAAGATGGAAATCAAAGACTTCTTAAAATCCAACGAAAATGAAGACACAACATACCCAAACCTATGGGACACAATGAAAGCTGTGCTACGAGAAAAGTTCATAGCACTAAGTGCTTTCAAAAAGAAAATTGTGACAGCTCATATTAGCGAATTAACACCTAAACTGGGTGAATTGGAAAAAAAAGAAGCATACACTCCTAAGAGGAGCAGAAGGCAGGAGATCATCAAACTTAGGGCTGAAATCAACAACTTAGAAACAAAAAGAACTATACAAAGAATCAATGAAACCAAGAGTTGGTTCTTCGAGAAAATCAACAAAATAGACAGACCCTTAGCCAAATTAACTAGAGGACAGAGGGAGAAAGCACAAATCATAAAAATCAGAAATGAAAAGGGAGAAATAACAACAGACATTGAGGAAATCCAGAGAATATTTGGATCCTACATTAAAAATCTATACTCCACCAAATTTGAAAACTTAAGTGAAATGGACAATTTTCTTGATAGATTCCACCTACCGAAGCTAAATCAAGATCAGATAAACAGATTAAACGGCCCTATAACCCATAAGGAAATAGAAACAGTCATTAAAAATCTCCCAACCAAAAAAAAGCCTAGGGCCAGATGGCTTTAGCACGGAATTCTACTGGACCTTCAAAGAGGAGCTAACACCAATACTTTTCAAACTCTTTCACAAAATAGAATCTGAAAGAACATTGCCAAACTCATTCTACGAGGCCACAATCACCCTGATTCCTAAACCACACAAAGACCCAACAAAGAAAGAGAACTTCAGACCTATCTCCCTCATGAACATAGATGCAAAAATACTTAATAAAATACTAGCAAACCGAATTCAAGAACACATCAAAAGTATCATACACCATGATCAAGTAGGCTTCATCCCAGGGATGCAGGGATGGTTCAACATATGAAAATCTATCAACGTCATTCACCATATAAACAAGATGAAAGAAAAAAACCACATGATAATCTCGCTAGATGCAGAAAAACATTTGACAAAATCTAACACCCCTTCATGCTAAAAGTTCTGGAGAGAACGGGCATACAAGGGGCGTACCTAGAAATAATAAAGGCAATATACAGCAGGCCAGTGGCCAACATCAAATTAAATGGAGAGAAACTTGAAGCATTTCCTCTAAACTCAGGGACAAGACAAGGATGTCCACTTTTACCATATCTCTTCAATATAGTACGTGAAGTTCTTGCTAGAGCAATAAGACAACTAAAGGACATCAAGGGGATAAACATCGGAAACGAAGAAGTCAAATTATCCCTATTTGCAGATGATATGATAGTATACATAAGCGACCCCAAAAATTCCACCAGAGAACTCTTACAGCTGATAAACACATTAAGCCAAGTGGCTGGATACAAAATTAATTCAAAAAAATCAGAAGCCCTTCTTTATATAACAAACAAATGGGCTGAGAAAGAAATAAGGGAAACAACCCCCTTCACAATAGCCACAAACAACATAAAATACATGGGGTTAACTCTAACCAAGCAAGTAAAGGACCTGTACAACAAGAACTTCAAGCCCTTGAAGAAAGAAATGGAAGAGGCCTTTAGAAGATGGAAAGATCTCCCATGCTCATGGATAGGTAAGATCAACATAATAAAAATGGCCATCCTACCAAAAGCAATATATAGATTCAATGCAATTCCTATCAAAATACCAACACATTTTTTTATAGACTTGGAAAGAGCTAGTCTCAATTTCATACGGAACAGCAAAAAGCCCAGAATAGCTAAATCAATCCTGTACAATAAAAAAACATCTGGAGGTATTACCATCCCAGATTTCAAGCTGTACTACAGAGCAATAGCTGTAAAAACAGCATGGTATTGGTATAGAAACAGACTAGTAGATCAATGCAATCGAATTGAAGATCCAGAAATACACCCACACACTTATGGCCACTTAATTTTTGACAAAGAAGCCAAAATGGCAGAATAGAAGAAGGCCAGCATCTTCAACAAATGGTGCTGGTCCAACTGGATGTCCATTTGTAAAAAAATGAAGTTAGACCCATACTTATCACCTTGTACATAACGTAAGTCCACGTGGATCAAAGACCTTAACATAAGGCCGGTCACACTAAATGTACTAGAAGAGAAAGTGGGAGAAACTCTCGAACTAATTGGCACAGGTGACAACTTCCTGAACAGAACACCAATAGCTCAGTACCTGAGATCAACAATCAATAAATGGGACATCATGAAGCTGAAAATCTTCTGTAAGGCAAAGGACAATGTCATTAGAACAGAATGGCAGCCTACAGAATGGGAGAAAATGTTTACCAACCCCACATCTGACAGAGGGCTAATATCCAAAATCTACAAAGAACTCAAGAAATTAAATGCCAAGAAACCAAATAATCCAATCAAAAAATGGGGGACAGAGCTAAATAGAGAATTCACAAAGGAGGAATCCCTAATGGCTGAGAGACACTTGAAGAAATGCTCAACATCCTTAATCATCAGAGAAATGCAACTCAAGACAACTCTGAAATTCCATCTCACACCTGTCAGAATGGCTAAGATCAAAAACTCAAATGACTGCACATGCTGGCGAGGGTGTGGAGAAAGGGGTACCCTACTCCATTGCTGGTGGGAATGCAGGCTTGTGCAACCACTATGGAAGTCAGTCTGGCGATATCTTAGAAAACTTGGAATAGCTCTGCCTTAGGACCCAGCCATACCACTTCTGGGTATACACCCAAATGCCTCTTCACGGAATCATAAGGAAGTTTCCTCATCTATGTTCATAGCAGCCTTATTTGTAATAGCTAGAAACTGGAAACAACCCAGATGTCCCTCAGCCAAAGAATGGGTTAAAAAACTGTGGTACATCTACACAATGGAATATTATTCAGCTATCAGGAACAGTGAAATTATGCAATTTGCAGCCAATGGATGGAACTAGAAAAGCTCATCCTGAGTGAACTAACCCAGACTCAGAAGGACAATTATGGCATCTATTCACTTATAGTAGGATTTTAGCTATATAGTAGAAGGTATCGATACTACAACTAACACACCAAAGGGAACTTGGACATAGACTTATTTTTAATTTTTATTTGTTATATATTAGTTATATTTTTTCTATTTTTTTAGTATTTTTATCTATTGTATGCTTATTGGTTTGTTTGTTTAGTAGTTCTCTCTCCCAGGCAATGAGACACTTTTCACTGATGGTACTGTTTCGTAGATCCCCAATGAGTGAAGAGGCTCTTGGCCCTCATACAATCTCTCAACTGAGATGAGGGACTGTTATATAAGGACACCCCACCCCAGAGAAATGGGATGGAAGGGTTAGAAGGTAAAGCAAAAAAATGAAATGTGATGTTTCGGCCTTTTACTACTAATTGTCATAAACTGTTTAGGATAATTAAGAAATGCAAACTAATAATTATGCAAGTCGGTCATTTTGTTAGGTACTATGACAGCCTATTATAGTTATTTTCTAAACAAATCAGAAATAAAGCTACTAAGAGACAAGCAACATCTGCTTATCCTAATATAAGAGATAGATAGGTCCTCTTCAAAAACCTCAAGAGATCTGCAGATTATGGCATTCAAAGATGTTTTCATAACTTTAGATTTTTTTATATCAAGACATATCAACTCCTGACAGCACCCCCTATTCTCCTCCAAGTAGAAGATGAGCATCGAAGAATCTCCAGTGGGAGATAATTGAATTAGTCGGAAGCCTATCTCTTGGTAGGAAAAGCCCCTTGCTCCAACTGTAGGAAGAATGCTGTCCAAAAAGGACAAAACCTGGAAGCAGGTAAGTCGATAGCCTTGCTCTGCCAAGACAGGGTAGGTAAGTCCTTCATAACCCCTGCTCTACAATCATTGTCTGTCAGAGAAACGGGGCCAGGTGACTGAAGAGCGATGCTGTAATGTATGGAGAGAAAATGGGAACTGTCCAGGCAGCCACTGGTATGTCATTTCTTACTTTGGGAAGCTGCAGACCCTGTACTTCCTATAAAATCAGATATATTTATCCCTCTCAGGTCTCTGAGGTGGTTGAAGAACAGATAGCTAGAGCCTCATAATTAAATTTTGAGTTGTTTAGGAGTCAATAGAGTGTTATAGATCTAAGAAGATACTTTTAAAATTTTGTTGCAAGTTAGTTTGAATGTTGAGTCAGATACAGAACTTTAAACTCATGGAAATGTTTAGATAGTAGAATGTTAAAGTCAGGTACCAAATACATATGGACTGGTCATTGGGAATGTATGTTAAGCCATATAACCCTCATAACTGTGGCCTAAATACCTCTGTTGTACTATATTGCATTTATTATTATAAGAGAAAGAGCCATTTGTTGGACTGAAAGGGGAAACTGTAGGGGGAAATAAGATATACCTTAAACTTAAAACAAACAAAAAAGGGAAGAGGATGGGAGGTTGAGTGTGGGAGGGTGGGACTGGAGGGGGAATAGGGAGGGGACTGCCATTGAGATGTAACTTGAAGAAATAAAAAAATAAAGGAAAAAAAAAATAAAAAAAAAACAAAAAAAAAAACACTGCTGAACCAATTAATGATAATTTAAATACTAATTATTTAATTAATTATATCTACAAATGGCACCCAATGGAATTTAATTAATTAATTCTACATCCCTCCACTGGCAATCTTCTCTGGCTTTAGGAGGTGGAGCCTTCAGTTTCCATATCCCTCACTTCTAGGACTCTGTCCTTACTCATCAGCAAAATGTAAATTAAAATAGCTGTGAGATTCCATTTTATACCTGTCAGAATATATTAGATCAAAACCTCAAGTGACAGCCCATGTTGGTGAGGATATGAAGCAAGGGGAATGTTGCTGATGTCATAACAAACTTATACAACCACTTTGGAAATCAATCTGGTGCTTCCTCTGAAACCCATGACTAGTTCTGCCTCAGGACTCAGCTATTCCACACCTGTGCATATATCCTAAAGATGCTACATCATAACCTCAAGGACATTTGTTCAACTATGGTTCATAGCAGCTTTATTTGTAATAGCCAGAATATGGAAACATCCTAGATGTCCCTCAGAAGAATAGATAAAGAAATTTTGTACATTTACACAAGGGAATACTACTCAGCTATTAAAAAAAAAAGGAACTCATGAAATTTCCAGGCAAATGGATAAATCTAGAAAAGATTATCCTGAGTGAGGTAACACAGACCCAGGAAGACACAGATGGTATGAACTTACTTATAAGTGGATAGTAACCATAAAATACAGGATAACCAGGCTACAATCCATAGACCCAAAGAAGCTAAGTAACAAGGAGGGTCCAAGGGAGGATGGTTGAATCTCACTCAGAATGAGAAAAATATAGACATCAGAAATAGATGAAGAGAGAAAACTGGTTGGGAGAAGGGGTAGTAAGGGGAATGAGGGTAGAGATCAGGTGGGGGAAAGCAGGGGTGGGAGATGGTTGATCTGGGAGAGAGAAAGAACACTGATGGGGGCAGGATCCCTAGGATAAACTGGAGACATGTTACTGAGTGGATAACTCTACCTGATAATCTTTTTTTCTTTCTCTCTTTCTCTTTCTTTCTCTCTCTCTCTCTCTTTCTTCTTTCTTTCTTTCTTTCTCTTTCTTTTTTTTGTTCAATCAGTTTTGTTGTTGTTGCTGTTTTGTTATTGATTGTTTTTGTTTGTTTTAACTCAAATTTTATTGTGTGATACTGTTCTTAGGAAATGTAAACAAATGTGTACTTATCCCAGATATCAGACCAAAGTATGAATACCACCAAAATCCAACTTGGCAAGCCAATTAAGTTTTATTGGGGTTACTTTTAATAACTTAGAAGAACAGTTACAAGAGAAGAAATTACTGAAAGACAGCTGTATCACTGAATCCTACCTCAGCACTGGTGACAGCTCAAAAAAGCTGAGACTTTGATGCAGACTGAACAATTGAAGGCAGTTGAATATTCTGGAGAGTGTCCTCTTCAGATGCCTCTCCCATTCAGCTTAGTTGGTCTTTACTTCTTTGTAGTTCTACTTGTCTCTGCTACTACCAGTCTTCCTGGAGAGTTTCTGCTTCTTCCAGCTTTGTGGGTCTGATCTTAAAAGAGTTTAAGCAGCTCAGCTTGTCTGAGAGTTTTTTCTGAAGTCTGGCTTGTGTAAGAGTAATCTTCAGCAGACTTTACTGTTTATATATAGGGAATAGAGCGGGCCAGAGAATCTGGTCAGTTGCATGGACTGAAAGTACTTTGAAGTGCTTACTTTGTGTTTTAACAAATATACCTGTAGGATGGAGTTTATAATCTTGAAGGAAATTGATATATTATGGATTAACCTCAAGCTAGCTATGTACAGGAAACTTCAACTTCTGATCATCTCCTTATATAACTCCACTAGTGCTTATAGAATATAAGGTACTATGGATTAAATTAAAGGCTATGATCCTGACAGGTAATCACTCAGTAATTGAGCTATGCACCTCCCCCCCCCAACAGTTCACTCTGATGAACTAATTTGATTTCATCGTCTACTTTCACTTCCATGAAATTCGTGGTCCTTAGATTTATCAACTGTATAATCATAAGCATCACCTGGGGCACAGAATATTAATCTCACCCCTGTCATCTGGAGATTCTGAATGAAAACCTCCAGAGGAAGGGCATGTATGTTTGCAAATATCTAAAGGTGATTTGTTTCCTCACACAAATTAAGATGACACTGATATGATTCAGTAATCCAGGATTGTATTTTTTTGGTTTTTATAATATATTAATGCCAACCAAAGCCTCAAGTAGCCAAGTTGCTACTTGACAATTGCTATTTGCTTTTGGAGTTGATTAGAGTTGTTAATATTAATTGCTTGCCTCTATTCTGTTCTCTAAACATATGTTTCTTATGAGAGCTTATCCACAGTTAGCAGGGAGTGGTAGTTCTAGATTTGACCCTTTGTAGATATCAGAAAATCTCAAAAATTACTTGTCATTTAGAGTCCTGGTAAAAACTTCTGTCTGCTAACAAGTGTTTAAGAAGGTTGCTTCCTAAGACTTTCAGGTTTTAGTCTATGAACTGCTAGGAATCATTTTATAAATGTTTCACCAATTTCTAAATATTAATTAATAATTTTTTAATCATTACTTTCCTTCAAAAATTATTTTTGTATGCAAGAGTCTTTACCCTATACCAATATACATGCTTCTAAAAATGTGTGTTTCAGAGATGGGGAAATGACTCTGTCAGTAAAGGCTTGCCATAAAAACATAAAGATGCTGAGAGTCCACATCAAAAGTTAGGCATGGCAGTGTAGGCTAGTAACCTCAGACTTGACAATAGTAAGCACAGAAACAGGTGGATTATTTAAGCTCAGTGGCTAGTCAGTCTAGAATGATTAAACAGGTGGATTATTTAAGCTCAGTGGCTAGTCAGTCTAGAATGATTATAGAGGTTCAGCTTCAGTGCAAGACCCTGCCCCCGCCAAAGCAAACCAGGAAAGTCATCTGAACCAGGAGAAACACATGACCTCCATTTCTGTATAAGCATCTACACATGAGTATATGTAGATCTATGTTCACTCATGAACATATCACATGAATACACACTACATACACACAAATAAAAAGAAAACGTGTGGCTCAGGAAAAAATTTACATCTGAAAACAGTGTCAGAGCACTTGCAATAATACTGATAGATAGATCTTCAGCTTTTTGTATTATAGTCCATACAAGGGAATCTTCCTTGTTTTACTGAATTTCTGAGGTAAATGTGAGGTTGTTCCCACATCCATATTCCATGCAGTGTATTGAGCTAAATTTCATTAACCTGAAAGTCTCTGCTGGGTGGAACTCAGTTGAACTTTTAGGTTGAAATCAAATCAATTTGAATGAAATCAACTGCAGAGTTTGATCTGACCTTGATGTCAAGGAAGATTTTCCCAATTTGGCTGAGAAACTGTGCTTTCAAAAGCCAAATTCATTTCCAAGGGTTGTTTTTTCTCTTCAATCTTTTAACTTCATTTCCCACAAGTCAAAATTAATCTAACTTAGAAGTGTTTTTATTATATTAATTTAATAATTTCAGCTGACAGGTATGTTTCAAATTCCAAGCCTAATCTTGTCAGACTTAAAACTTGGAGAGCTTCTTGGGGGGAAAATGGTGAACTAGAAAATACTATTATTTTCTAAAAGGAGTGAAATGAATTTGAAAGAGTGTTGCATCTTGTAATATGCCTAGACAAAAATGGAGAAATAAAATACTTAACAGTCAAGAATGAAATGAAAATATATACTCTACTTGGCTAGCTTGCCATCATCTCTTTCCTTTGATTATCTCTATGAAGCTAAAGATTAGAAAAAGGGGGCATTAAAATAAAAGTGAATTAAAATAAGCCCTTTTCTTCATATAACAAGTATGATTAATCTATCACATCAGATTAACTGCATCCTAAATCTCAGAGAAAAGTTGATATCAGGCTTTCCAGGGTTCTATTTCAACAGTTCGTGGCATGAGTTAAGGCAAAGGATACTCAACATTGTCATATAATTAATTTGTGAATAATTTTTCTTTTGACAAAATCTCAAATTATGTTTTCATATTTTTGCATGTACAAAAGAATTCATATTAAGTTTTCTTAAGAGTTTTCTTTCCATCCCTTTAAAACACAAAATTAATTATATGAATCTATATGTACAGTCTAAATATATGTATACATGTATCTCAAAATAATTCTTAGAGTATTTCTATTGTATCAAGGCTATTTATCTATTATACTTGGTGATTTTGCTTAAGGACAATTTTAATGCCTGAGACATCAATATGAGGACCTTCAAAGAATTCTCTGATGTATCTTTTGGCTATGACAATATGCTGAACCAAAACTAAGCAATTATTGTCCATGATTATATTTAGAGAATCCAGCAGAAGATAGAGCAACAAACTTTAAAGTGATGCATATTGAAGGCCACTACATGTATTTTTACAACCCTATTATTTGCTGAACTCTTTTCCCAATAATAAATTTGTACAGATTTCTGTAACATAAAAGTTGATGATTAAATATTGTTACATTTATTTTGGTTATTATCAATATTGCAATATTACCATATTTCCAATCTGTTTCCTAGTAAAGGTACAGATATAATTTGAAATAGAAGAGAAAAAATATGATTCCTACATATATACTAGCAATTAGTCCATTCGGTTGCCATAATGTATAACTAAAGTATCAAACAGAATGGAGCTATTAAAGTTTGCATGTTTCTGATTTGTTTACTCAGGCATTGAAGGCAGGAATGGTCTTTCCAATTTATAATTTTTATTCTCTCTAGATCATAATTATCTTTTATACTGAATATTTTCAGAGACCTCTTTAATTGTGTTTCCTCTTTTCATACTATTTTTTATGATTTTGTGCATCTCACATGCTCTTCTTTTCTCCACTTAGGTCTGCCTTTCCTATCCTTAGAAAGTGCTCTTATTCACTGCAATGGTTCAGATTGTCACCAGGAACAAATACTAGTGTACCAAAAATCTCACTTTCTTAGTCCACTCCATTTTTAAAAAATGTTTATTTATAACTTCAATTTAAATCTCCATTACAGTCCCATCCCTCCACCCCTCCCGGCACCATCCTATCTCTCCCCTTTCTCCCACGTATCCTACTCCTCCAGTGTGGCATGACCTACATATGAGCCCCCTTCAGTTCAGCAGACATATGAAGACTAAGAGCTTCCTCTTGCACTAGGGGCCTACATGGCAGTACCACTAGGGCAAAGTACCCCACTAACAAGTAAAAAAATCTATGCTCCTGTTCCTTTCAGTCTGTTGGTTATAGGATAGTTTTCTTATACTAAATGGCTAAAATCCAGTAATAAGTGAATAGATGCCATGTGCATCTTTCTGGGTCTAGGTGAGCTCACTCAGGATGAGCTTTTCTAGTTTCATCCATTTAGCAGCAAATTGTACGATTTCCTTGTTTCTGATGGCTGAGTAGTATTCCACTGTGTGAATGTACCACAGTTTTTTTTTTTTATCCATTCATAGGTTGAGGGACATCTGGGTTGTTTCCAGCCTCTAGCTATTACAAATAAAGCTTCTATGAACATAGTTGTAGTTGAGGAGATGTCCTTGTGATTTGGTGAGGAATTGTTTGGATGTATACCCAGGAGCGGTATGACTGTGTTTTGAGGTAGAGCTTATTCCAAGTTTTCTAAGATGTTTTCAGACTGATTTCCACAGAGGTTGTACAAGTCTTCACTCCCACCAGCAATGGCGGAGTGTTCCCCTTTCACAAACCTCACCAGCATGAGCTGTCATTTGAGTTTTTGATCTTAGCCATATGACAGGTGTGAGATTGAATCTCAGAATTGTCTTGTGTTGCATTTCTCTGATGATTAAAGATGTTGCACATTTCTTCAAGTGTCTCTCAGCCAGAGATTCTTCCTTTGTGAAATCTTGGTTTAGTTCTATTTCCCATTTTTTGATTGGATTATTTAGTTCTTGGTGTTTAATTCCTTGAGTTCTTTAGAAATTATGGATATTAGCCCTCTGTTGGAAGTAGGGTTGGTAAAGATCTTTTCCCAATCTGTAGGTTGCTGTTTTTTTCTGATGACAGTGTCCTCTGCCTTATAGAAGCTTTTCAATTTTATGAGGTCCCATTTATTGATCATTCATCTTAGAGCCTGAGCTGTTGGTGTTCTGTTCATGAAGTTGTCACCTGTGCCAATGAGTTCCAGGTTTTTCCCCAATTTCTCTTCTATTAGATTTAATATCTTGGACTTTTATGTTAAGGTCTTTGATCCACTTGGACTTAGTTTTGTGCAAAGTGATAAGTATTGGTCTATTTGCATTCTTTTACATGTTGACATCCAGTTAAACCAGTACCATTTGTTGAAGAGGCTGTCGTTTTTCCATTGTACGGTTTTGGCTTCTTTGTCAAAAATTAAATGACCATGGGTGTGTGGGTTTATTTCTGGGTTTTCAATTTCATTCCATTGGTGGACTGGTCTGTTTCTATACCAGTGCTATTCTGGTTTTATTGCTATTGCTCTGTATCACACCTTGAAATCTGGGATAGTGATACCTCTAGATACTTTTTTATTGTACAGAATTGATTTAGCTATTTTTATTGCATATGAAATTGAGAATTATTCTGTCAAGGTCTGAAAATATTGTGTTTGTATTTTGATAGGAATTGCACTGAATCTGTATATTGCTTTTGGTAGGATGGCCATTTCTATTATGTTGATCCTACTTATCCATGAGCATGGGAGATCTTTCCATCTTCTGGAGACCACCATGGAATCCAGAAGATGGACTTCAACAACAACAAAAATAACAAGAAGCCTATATATTAATGGAAACTGAACAACTCTATTCAATGACTACTGGGTCAGGGACGAAATAAAGAAGGAAATCAAAGACTTCCTAAAATCCAATGAAAACAAAGACACAACATACCCAAACCTATGGGACACAATGAAAGCAGTGCTAAGAGGAAAGATCATAGCTCTAATGCCTTTAAAAAGAAAATTGTGACAGCTTATATTAGCAATTTAACAACAGACCTGGAAGAAAGAAGAAGAAGAAGAAGAAGAAGAAGAAGAAGAAGAAGAAGAAGAAGAAGAA
>CAJQZJ010012579.1:897022-925166 GCA_907164525.1 Lophiomys imhausi
GAAAATAACTGTGATAGACTGTCATAGTAACTAACAAAATGACACGTTTTCATGACTATTAGTTTCCGTTTCTTAATTATCCTAAACAGTTTATGTCGGTTGGTAGTGAGAGGTCAAAACTTGACATTTCATTTTTAAGTATTACTACAAACAATACCTTTAAGAAGCGTTACCCTTAATTTTGTATCAATATACAAAGATCAATACCAATGTGGCCAAATATAATCTTAATTTTGTATCAATATACAAAGATCAGTACCGATGTAGCCCAATACAATCTTAATTTTACATTAATATACTAGGGTCAATACCATTGTGGCCAAATATAATCTTAATTTTGTATCAATATACAAAGATCAATACCGATGTAGCCCTATACAATCTTAATTTTGCATTAATATACAATGATCAATACCAATTTAGCCAAATATAATATTAATTTTGTATCAGTATACAAAGGTATAAGGCTATATTCAATAATCTGTCCTTTTTTTCTTGTTCTTTCCTATACTATGTCTATGTCCCATTTTTCTCAAGTCTGTTCACTCCTATATAGGAGAGAAAGGAGGATACAGAAAAGCAAAAGAGAGAAGTCCCTGGGTCTAACCTCCACAACCCATTTAACAAGACCATTTAACAGCTTGTAGTCTTTTCCCCTAAATAACAAAATTTTCTATTATCTATCAAATAACCAAAGGGGGAGAACACCCTCCCCACCTTCTGGGGATGGGACGTTGTTCTCTTAAAATGACTTCCTGCTGATTTGGGACGTAGTAAACCTGTTTGGGGCCCAAATAAGAATGGAAAAATGGTTAAAAATGTTAATAGAAACATTTGGTGTTCAGTCCTTTTGTGCTCAGCTATTTAGATGTCCTACGAAGTTCATAGACAGAAGCTGATCTTCAGAACTTTACTGAAGATTTGGCTGGAGTAGTCTGTGGAGCTGAACGATCTTAGCGATTTTGAGTTGTTGTGGTTATAGACTTTTGAGGAAACTGCTATTGAAGAAGTCTGCAAGGCTGGATCATCTGGGCCACTCGTCTTCTTTGGTGTCTGATCTGTTTTCTGCTGAGGTTTCCGTTGTCCAGTGGTCCAGGGATTCTTGTCTCCAGTTTTTATCTCTCTGTAGGAGCACTGGGATTAGAGACGTGTGCTACCATATTTGACTTTTGTATGGGTTCTAGGACTCACAACTCTGGTCCTCTCAACTGTGCGATTGTGGCTCCCCATTTTATCAATCTCCTTAGCCCAAGATTGTTTATAAACTTTAAATGATCCTTCCTAGATATGACCCAATAAGGAACTTCCTACATTAGCATGTCTATTGGTAACATCCCTGTTTAGTTCATGTTTAGACAACACTGTTAGTGAGAGTTCATAGGTGTATCTTCTGACATTCCAAGGAGACATAGTCTCATAGAAAATTCTCTGTTGTTCTGGTTCTTATGATCTTTCCACCTCCTCTTATCTATTATTCCCTGTCCCTTTAATGTAGGAGTTGTGTTGCACATTAATTAATTACATGCAAGGCAGGGAATTGAGAAGAATAACACTTGTCCCTCCATATCATAGAATTAAAATCTATTTTGTCCTGTTTGACCACTTAATTTTCATATTTTTCTCAATGTCTTTTAAATTGTCAAAGTAAAACTGCTTCTTTTTCTTGTAGGGACATTTGCAATTTTTCTCTCTTTTCCATTTTTTCTGTCTGGTCAACATAGATTCCTTCCATTTCCTTGTTACAGAACCAGATGCCACACATTTCATCTTTTGTATCATTCTCATTCTCAACCCAGTGAGTGATTCTGTCTAAACAGAATGAGCTGGAGACTGTAAGAGCAGGATACCCAATATTTTGGTCTCCTCTCTACATGTGCACCCTCATACACAGTTTGTATATGTCTCACACACATACACACACACACACACACACACACACACACACACACACTGAGACTCACACACACATACTCACACACATATATGTGCAAACAGACACACACACTCACACATAGATTTTAATATTTAGTTTTATGACTTTTGCCCTTAAGGATATTATTTGATATAAGGAATAATGTACTATGACTTGAGAGAGAACTGAACTCTAATACTATTTTTTTCTTTTAAGTGTAGTTATTAGGTTTGTGGATGTTATTTTTATTATAATTACTATATTCATAAATATGTGCTATGTTTCACATAAATAGAAATTTTTATTTTTAGAAATTAAACAATTGTAGAATTTTGTTATGTTTTAAGTGTCACATAGCCCAAACTGGATTTAAGCTTTCTCTGTAGCCTAAGCTACTCATTACTGCCTAATCCTCTTGCCTCAATTCTTAAGTGCTATAGTTATAGATATGAACCATCATGTCCAGCTACAGAACCAGTTTTTTTTAAGTAACACTGATTTCATTTGTTTTCCTGTAAAACTACTTATTCTCTACTATTTTATGAAATTCCCAAGATTCTCCCTCTCATGATACTCTTATAGATAATATATTTTGTTTTGTTTTCTTGAAAATTGCATCAGATTTGATTATATATATCATAGTAAAACCAAAAGCAGATATTTTTATGTTTAAACTGTAATTGACTAAATTCTATCATATGTCTATCTTTGTCTAGGAGTCAAAATGATCTTAGAGCAGATATAATTTGTTTTAGAGCATATAAGTTTTATTTGAAAGTATCCCAGAGTCATCAAGGTTTGGTGTTAAATTTATGTAAATCTCAAGCTGGGGATATGACCTGTGGCTAAGAAGACTAGAATTTGATTCGTTGCACCCATGTCCAGAGGCTCACAACCACTTGTCACTCACTGCAGCTCCATGGGATTTAATGCCCATTTTTGGCCTCCATAGTTCTGGAAAGCTTTTTAGGTACTTGGTCTTTATTGCAGATGGCCATGTCTGTTGGTAGCCTACCTATTTGAACTTGTGCTACATTGTCTGTACCTTCACCAGTCAGATCCTGAAACATTGTTTGCAAAAATCAATCACATTTATGGGTACTGAACACTGGTTTCTTGATCCATGTCAGCCTCAAAATGCAGAAACCTGTCATCTGTAAAGAAACTACTTTTTGTCTCATTTATTTAATGGAGTGATTACATCACTATTTTATTGGGTCTCACAACAAACAGTTTTGTATAAATACCTCAAACTCACTATATTCCTCAACCTCATTTTATTGTATTTAGTTGATACCTGGTAGATAAAGCCATTGACCTTTTGTATCAAAACTTTTCAAATAAATTCTTATTTTTTCAGTCCTGTATGGTTGAATTTAAAAACCAGATCAAAATGTTTTATATATAATCCTGTTGGATTACATTTCATGACCCTCTTGTTAACCTTTTAAAGTGCTTTGGACTCCACTTTGTCATTTGAAATATCACAGTTCCCTCCTGCCAGCGTGCCATCTGCACACACATATGGTGCTTTAACGTCTACAGTCTGACCTGAACGGGATCACTACATCACTGTCAACCTGAATTCCAGTTCAGACACCCAGCCTGAGCTCCATCTCCAGGTACAGAAGCAAATAAGTTTCCCATCCTTTTTTAGTTGTCACCATTATACAACTAAAATTAATTATAAAAAGAGAAAGACAAAAAAACATTTCAAATATTAAATTTTTGGTATTTTAAATGTGTCATCTGCAATTTTAAAATGTAAGCATTCTAGATATTAAGGGTGGTATCATTGGGAGCAATGCGATTTATACTTCCATGTTGTAGCCTCAGTGCTAGAATAGAATGAAGCTTGAACTGACAGTTCACATTTGTAAAATTTCTTGTTTTTTTTCCCTATGTATCAGCAATTGTAATTGTCCCTATATTATAGAACAAACTTTTGGAAAAATTTCTGGACTTAGATCCAGGTTCATCACCTTAACTTCAAGTTTGTTTACTGAATCACTATTTCAAAGTACCTGCTAAGATCAGATTTCAGTTAATAGGGTAAGACTATATTCTGTGAAGCATTATTTAACCTAAATATTCTTCAAATAAGCTCATCCTGAGTGAGCTAACCCAGACTCAGAAGGATGCAGATGGCAGCTATTCACTTATAGTAGGATTTTAGTTATATAGTAGAGGATATCGATACTACAACTAACACACCAAAGGAAACTTGGACATAGACTTTTTTTTCTATTTTTTATTCTTTTTTATCTGTTTGTCTGCTTATTTGTTTGTTTGTTTTTTAGTTCTCTTTCTCGGGCAGTGAGACACTTTTCACTGGTGGTACTGCTTCGTAGATCCCCAATGAATGAGGAGGCTCTTGGCCCTCATATGACCTCTCAACTGAGATGAGGGACTGTTATATAAGGACACCCCACCCCAGAGAAATAGGATGGAAGGGTTAGGAGGTAAAAAGAAATGTGATGTTTCGGCCTTTTACTACTAATTGTCATAAACTTTTTAGGATAATTAAGAAATGCAAACTAATAGTTATGCAAGCCGGTCATTTTGTTAGGTAATATGACAGTCTATTATAGTTATTTTCTAAGCGAATCAGAAATAAAGCTGCTAAGAGACAAGCAGCATCTGCTTATCCTAATATAAGAGATAGATAGGGCCTTTTCAAAAACCTCAAGAGATCCGCAGAATATGGCATTCAAAGATGTTTTCGTAACTTTAGATTTTTTTATATCGAGATATATTCTTCAAATAAAATAATGTGAAAAAATACACCACACCAAGCCTCATTATAACAAAGTTAAGGATTATGTTTTAATGTTAGGGAGTAGATTGACAGGGATGAAATATTACAAGCTGAAAGATATTTTTGGTGATAAAAGAAAAAAAAAAACTTGTGAAAATTACAAAATTTTCCCATTAGAAACAAAGAAGCTACACTTACTAGAGATGGGAATAAAAGAAAATTAGTCATTGCATTTATTGATTTCAATATTTATGTTTCCATAATTGGCACAATAATTAAGCAAATTAAAATTAATAAGGGAATTTAAATGACTTATATATTTATTTTAAATTCACTTATTAATTTTAATTACAATTAAATTTAATGACAGTTAAAATTAATAAGGAAAAGTCGACTTGAATAATAGCATGTATTGACTCAATCTTATTGCTGAATGTAGAATTTTATATCTACTATAAAATTGATCAAGATTATGTGGGAAATGCCTGATAAAACACAAATAATGCTTTATTTACCTATGTGCATAGTGACAAAATTTTAGGGAGTGTGACGAGAAACACAGGATCATTATAGCCACTTGCTTGAACCAAATCAAAGCAAATATATTTTTTGTTCAATGATTCTAGTAGTGCTGAGAGAAAATTTATATGTCTTAATCAAGTAAGGAAGTAAAAACAATGGCTCAATGTTTCACCTGAAATAGACAAAGAAAATCAAATTGAAATCAAACCAAGGAAATACAAGGAAGAGATTTATAAAGATTAAATCAGAAGTCAGTATAAGCATACATGAAAGAAATCAATGAATTGATTGTTTTTATTTGAAAACAATGGGCAAATTGGATAGATTTAGGGCTAGATGGATCAAGAAGAAAGAAGAGGTAATAAATCACCAATATTAAAATGAGAGAAGTTGCAACCCTCTGCATCTGATAGAATTTTAAAGTGAGAATAAGTCACCAACTTTCTGCTTCTCAGAACACCTTATCTACGGTCAGAATAACTATAACCACTTAGCTGTCCACTATGGGATGATGATGGAGAAGAGAATATTTTAAAACCACAGCTCTGGAATCACACTTCAGTAAAAGCATTGCTACATGTCTGGCTACAAACGCAGTTGAATACATCTTTCTCTTTAGAGGAGGGTGAATTAGTTTGCTAATGTTATTTCTTTTTTTTTAAATTTATTTATTATGTATACACTGTTCTGTCTGCAAGTATATCTGCGGGCCAGAAGAGGGCACCAAATTTCATTATGGATGGTTGTGAGCCACCATGTGGTTGCTGGGAATTGAACTCATGACCTCTGGAAGAGCAGCCAGTGCTCTTAACCGCTGAGCCATCTCTCCAGCCCATAATGTTATTTCTTATGCTATTGAAATTCATGCTTTTTTCAAGAAGAGATTAAATAACTAAATTGTCTGACTCACAAATGAATCAGTAAATAAATTTAGTTGATGATGTGTATTTGATCATCAATAATTATTTTGATTTGGTGATGATAACATTACAAATACTGGTTTGCATGACTGTATTTAGTCAAGATGACTACTTGAAAAACCTTACAGATTTGGATTTATTTTAAACTAGGTTTTATGTCTCAGACTTATCTAAATATTTTGGAAATGTTATTTATTTGTATAAAAATGTTAGTCTGTCATTTATAATATTTATAAAAAACATTTTATACATTTTTCATTGAGTCAAAATATTTGCTAGATAAGCATGGTTTTAGTATGAGAAACATTCTATTTAAATAATTATTGCTACCTAAAACATGCCTGTACGTTATAAAACAATAATAAAATGTATTTTGTTAGGCAAATACTTAAATTTATAATGCCTGATATGAAAGCCTCTAGACTAATGATTAAATCAATCACTGCCACTAATAAATCATGAGTTTTCAAACAGTAACATCTTCCAAAACAAGGGTGTCTATTATTTTATAAATAAATTAATTTATTAATATATTAGTTTATTAATTAACAGAAGACCTCTTCAAATATCAATAAAAATCTACCCATTTGTTTTTTTTTTTAATCTTGTCATGTTTAAAGGTCCTTTTAAATTTTTCTTCTTTTAATTTTTTAATTTATTGCTTCAGGTTCCATCTCCATCATAGTGTCCTCTTTCCACACTTCTCAGATCCACCCTCCCACCCTCTACCCCCTAACCCTTCCATCCTACTCCTCTGGAGTGGAGTGTCCCTACATAACATTTCCCCGCCCCAGTTCAGCAGTCATATGAGGGCCAAGAGCCTCCTCGTACACTGGGGGCCTACAAGGCAGTACCACCAGTGAAAACTGGCTCAGTGACAGGGAGAAAAAACAAACAAACAAACAAGTCTATATCCATGTTCCCTTTGGTGCATTGGTTGTAGTATAGATATCATATATATATATATACTGAATACATACATTACATAAATATATACATATATTGAATACATACATATTATATATACATATATAATATATAATATGTATGTATATAATATATATATATGTATATATATATAATCCAACTATAAGTGAATAGATACCATGTGCATTCTTCTGAGTCTGGATTAGCTCACTCAGGATGACCTTCTCTGGTTCCATCCATTTGGCTGCAAATCACATAATTTCATTGTTTCTGACAGCTGAGTAATATTTCATTGTGTAGATGTACCACGGTTTTTTAATCCATTCTTCAGTTGAGGGACATCTGGGTTCTTTACAGTTTCTAGCTATTACAAATAAGGCTGCTATGAACATAGATGAGGAAACTTCCTTGTGTCGTGAGGAGTCATTTGGATATATACCCAGAACTGGTATGTCTGGGTCCCGAGGCAGAGCTATTCCAAGTTTTCTAAGATATCACCAGACTGACCTCCATAGTGGTTGCACAAGCCTGCACTCCCACCAGCAATGGAGGAGGGTTCCCGTTTCTCCACACCCTCACCAGCATGTGCTGTCATTTGAGCTTTTGATCTTAGCCATTCTGACAGGTGTGAGATGGAATCTTAGAGTCCTCTTGAGTTGCATTTCTCTGATGATTAAGGATGCTGAACATTTTTTCCAGTGTCTCTCAACCTTTTGGAATTCCTCCTTTGTGAATTCTCTGTTTAGCTCTTTCTCCCATTTTTAATTGGATTATTTTGTTTCTTGGCATTTAATTTCTTGGGTTTTTTGTAAATTTTGGATATTAGCCCTTTGTCAGATGTGGGGTTGGTGAAGATCTTTTTTTCCAATCTGTAGGCTGCCGTTTTGTTCGAATGACAGTGTCTTTTGCCTTACGGAAGCTTTTCAGTTCATTAGGTCCCATTTATTGATTGTTGGTCTTAGGTTCTGAGATGTTGGTGTTCTCTTCAGGAAGTTGTCACCTGTGCCAATGATTTCGAGGGTTTTTCCCATTTTCTCTTGTAGATTTAGTGTGACTGGGGTTATGTTAAGGTCTTTTATCCACTTGGACTTAATTTAAATTTTGTACAAGGTGATAAGTATGAGTCTAATTTCACTCTTTTACAAGTGGAAGTTTTCTTGATAGATCCTTGATAGATCCTTAATGAAGCAATGCTGTTGATTTTCATTTTACTAAAACTACAAGCAAAGATGGCAATAGGTTCTCATTTTAAGCAAAATTTAAAGTGTAGTTTAAATGGGGTTGTTTTGATTTTTTTTTTTTTTCTTTTCAGAAAAAGTTTAACTCTGCAGCCTAGGGCTGGCCTTGAGCAACCCTTTAGCCTCTGCCTGCTATGTTCTGAGATTCTAGATATATGCCATACTATCTCTCTTCAGGTGAGTACTCTTCTAGTACTGACCTGCAGATTCTAGAATGTCTAACCTTGACTTGGTACCACAGAGAGCTGCACATAATGGAAATCTACTCTGAGCTGCCATAAGCTAGAACTCAATTACACATCTGTGTACTGCACTCTTTCCAAAACAGGAAGGAATAGTGGGGGGGAGAGTGCACAGGGGAGCCAAGCACTGAAATTGTTCTGCTTGTCACCAGCCCAGAAACTTCAAAGTACCAAAGTCTAAGAGCTGACAGTGGAAAACTTGATGATAAACCCATCCTGGATCTACAGACAAGGATTTCTGTCTAGAGAAAAAACTCTTTCCTACTTATGAACTGCGTCTTCTGGTTGCTGGGCAAATAATACAAAGAGTATCACAGACGGAGAACTACACTGCAAAGGCAGTACTCTCTTCAGAAAACATCAACAAATGGTCAGAGAAGGAAAGAAATGTTGATAAGCAGTTACATTTTGCACATCCCCCATTAGAGTGACATACCTGATAGAGAAGAAACTAGATCATTTCACAAAAAATAAAAAATAAAATAAAAATAAAATGTTTGGTTTTGTTTTTATTTAATTCTTTATGCTATTTTTCATTTTCTTTTCAATTATAGGTCTTTTATAGAGTCTATTTAAACAGAAGTATTTACCTTTAAATTTGATTTTTTTCTCTTGTTCTGTTTTTCTTCACTTATATTTTCTTATTTCATATATAAATTCTATAGACCAGTTTTTAACTTTATTTATTCTATTTTTTTACATTAAACTTTTTAAATTAATTTCACACATGAATAAAATTCATTTAGATCTCATCTAACTACAGACCCTCCCACAACTTCTTGTGGATCTTCCCACACATATATTGTTTCTTACCTAAATCCTTCCCTTTTTCCTTCCTTCCTTCCTTCCTTCCTTTCTTTTTTTTCTTTCTTTATTCTATCATTCTTACATCTGCCCTCTCTGTTTCTTTCTTATTATAAATCATTTAGTCCAATTAGTGCTGTCCTATGTGCATAGCTACAGAGTGCCATCTACTGGAACATAAGCAACCCACCATGGACCACATTGCAGAAGAAAACTGCACTCTTCCTGCCTAGAGGCCATCATCTACCAATATCTTCTCAGCTAGAGGTGGGGCCCTTGAGTCTCTTTCATATCTGTACTGCTGTGTTGATTGGCTTTATCTTATTAAGGTCTTGTGCCTGAAGCATAGATCCTGTGAGTTCAGGAGTTCAATGACCCTATTATATCTAATAGTCACAATTTCACAGCAATCTTCCCTAGCCTCTGGTTTTTATAATTTTTCTGTCCCATTATCCAGTGATGTTCACTGAGCCTAAAATGGGACTACAAGGAGTGATATAAATGTCACATTTATGGAGAAGCACTGAAGTCTCTTCTACTCCCTTGGACTAGTTGTGAGTCTCAGTAAAACCTACCTACAAAAAAAGAAGAAGAAAAAGAAGAAGAAGCTTCTGTAAATGACAGGTGAAAATCTCATTTGTCTATAGAAACAAGAATAAGTATTTAGAAGGCAGTTTGATAGTATACCTCTTTACAAAAATAATTATAGTGAGATCTGTGACCTCCCAAGCCAGAAATTACTAAACAGGTTTATAGTATCAGGAATGATTAGTTCTTTCGGTGGATTGGCCTTTAAGTCCAATTATAAAGATGTGGCAACCTCCATAACACAGTGACACTTATAGCATGAGAACATCTTGCCAGAAATATCATTATTTTGGCTTTCAAAGTTCATAGTTGGGTACCATTGTTGATGGCTTTTATTCCTCATCAACCTGAAAAACACCTTCTGGCCTTACAAAAGCTAGGTATTACAAAGGAAAATTTTAGGCCAATACCAGCTTGATTTCTCCATGCTATCTGATTGTACTTTGATTCTTTCTCCTTGTCTTCTTGCTCTAACTTTGGCTAGCACTATATTATTTCCTTTATTTGCTTTTCTCTTGGCAATTTTACTTTAATATGAGCTGCTGGTCTCACACTGTTTATTCTCTTTCATTTCCACATTTATTAACTAGTTTAGTAGATACAGCATAGTCTTCTTTTATTACTCAAGGGTATGACTACAAAAATTTGACAATTACCAATTTTATATTTCCCTAATAAGGTTGCGCACCAGTTGTAGCTGCTTCTTTAGTAAATCTTCTAAACTCAGTGGTTCTGTGTATCATAAACAGTGCCATGAATGGGCAAGTTGAGTGTATGGAGCAGCAGCTGTAGCCAGTGAGGACAAAGAACACTACAACCTAAAGACTGAATTAATATGGGTAATTTTTAAAAATCCAAACAACAACACAATTCCTTGTATGTTTGTTCATCTAATCAAAAAATCAATAAAACAGAATTAGATAATAACTATATTTAAGTGAACTGTAAGGCTGAGAATTCAAAATAATGATAAATTTCCCAACAGATCAGAGAGTGCACATTTAGAGTTTCAGACAGATGGGATCAGAAAAAAAAGGTTCATTTTTTCCTAACACAGTCAAAATATTACCTATAAAGAACAAAGAGAGAGGATGGAGAGAAAGACAGGGAGAGGCAGACAGATAGACAGAGACAGATAGACAGACAGGCAGAGAGAGAGAGAGAGAGAGAGAGAGAGAGAGAGAAACAGAAAGAGAAAAAAAACTCATCCCAGGAGAAGGATAGGGGGCTGAGGGGAAAGAGGATAGGAGGGTGAAGCCAGGAAGAAAGAAGGGAGGGGTCTGTTATCGAGATGTAACTTGAATTAATAAATAAATAAGATAATTTAAAGAATCCTTACAATACACTTTGAAAACTATATTTCAATAAAATAGAAAACTCAAAGAAATGAAAAACTTTTGAAAATGTGTGATCCACCAAAATTAAACAAATAGGACATAAACAATGTACACAAATATTTCATGAATTATTATTTTGAAATATTAATAAAACAGTTCAATTTAAAAATGGAAAAATCCAGATAAATCATCTAATGAATCCTACTACCTCACTATAGAATTAACACCATGCTCCATAAGATATCTTATAAAATAAAAAAGGAAAGAACATTAACAAACTTATTCTAAGATTGCAGAATACAAGTGATATTAGGACTGACACTTAAAGACCCAATGGAAATGATAAATCAGAAAAGTAATGTTTTAGAATTTAAAATTCAATGAAACCAGAAATAAATTTATGAGAAGTGTTATAAAATTTATAGAACAGTTCATAACCTACTTTGTAAATAAATGAAAATAAAATTTGACCTAAGGAAACATATGCTAATACAATACATAGAGATGAAACTAGATAAAATTGGACTTTTATTCAATTATGAGAAAAATAAATAGAATAAGAAAATAATATATTTTTTAAATAATCTACTGAGGTTAAAGATTTCTCTCAATGAGTAGCACTTCCTTAGAATGCATGACGTCTCGATGCAATCGCCAGTATTTTAAATAAATAAATGCATTTGTTAAACAATATAAAATAATCTGTACCCATTGCAGGCTGGAAAAAGCTTAAATGGTCAAAACCTTACTAAGCAAGTGTAAAGACCTGAGTTCAAACACTCAGCACCACATAAAAGCAGGCGTCATAGCACAACATTTAATCTCAATGCTTCTACAAGGAATTTGGAAGCAGAGACAGAAGACTCCCTGGATTCCTGGGAATGATCTGGTCCTGCAGATATAGTGGCAAGCAGGAGACCCTCCTAAAGCAAGGTAGAGTGGGAGGTCATACACTTGTAGAATGTCCTTTGATTTCCACACAGTTTCCATGGCAGGCACACTTACACACTCAGACACATAAACATGAATGCATACACAGAATTCATTTTAAGTTCATGAATTAAAAATATATGTATCAAATGCACAGTGGTCATCCCAGAAATATACACTAATTAGAAGTTTCCAAATATTCCTTCCTTAAAAAAACTAAAACTATGAACAATTATATCAGCTGCAAAATTCTATAAATCTGGTACAATTTTAAAGTGAGAATAATTTGTATCTGATGGCAAATAGCATTATCAAGGACATTATGCTCACAGAAATGATAGCCAATATCACATGGACTCTTTTGGACATCACAATGTCAAAGCTTTCTCAGGTACAATCACATGGGTAGCCTGACATGCATTAAATAAACTGTATCAGATATTACATAAAATGCATAGAAAATTTTAAAATGAAATACTTTCCCTAGTGGTCTACCAACATTTATAAATGAAAATAATAATTTTATAGTTACCTGATCAAGAAAGAGAAGAGAAATAAATAATGTGCAGATATTTCATGATGACAGCATTTCTTTTAACCTAAAAAAGACAGGGAAAATATCGAGCATATTTGTAATAGAAACAAGTAAACAATGGAAGGCAATTTTCCTCATAAATAGGAATTTGAAATAATCAGCAAAGGCTTAGAAAATATCCATAAAAATTAATAATCAACAACATGTGTTCAAATGTAGTCTATCCTAGAGGCACACGTGTTATTGTCACATTCCAGCCAGCATGACTTCCATGAAATTTGGAAGTTCTAGATGTTGTTAGGAAAGATAAGTTCACAGCAGAAAATATTTCTGTAGTCTATTCTAAAATAAATTAGCACTTATAGAATTCAGCAATTCCAACAAGATAATTAGAAAATTGTTATGCCTACACAAACACTTGAACATAAATGCCCATAGCATATTTACTTAAAAGTATTATAAACCAATAAACTGAAATGAAAACTAATTAAATGGGTGAATGAATTTCGATATATTCATAAAAGATATTATATAGCACTAATAATGACCAATATTCTGAAAATAAGCACATACATGATCGAAATATTCATCTCCAGTGAGCAACATTAGATACTGCCAGGTAAAACCTGTTTTACCATTTATATGAAACTCTAGGAAAGATCATTTTTTTTCATTTATATTTATTTTTTATTTTTTTAATGTTTATTTATTACTTCAAGTTACATCTCCACCATAATGTCCTCTTTCCACCCCTCCTGGTTCCACTCTCCTACCCTCTCCTCCCTCTCCTACCCATCCCACTCTTTCCATGTTGAGTGTCCCTACATATCACCCACTCTCAGCTCAACAGTCATATGAGAGCTAAGAGCTTCCTCTTTCACTACGGGCCTACATGGTAGCACTCCTAGGGTACATTGACCCATCAATAGGTAACAAAGTCTATGTTTCTGATCTTTTTGGTGTGTCAGTTGTAGGATAGTTATCCTGTACTATATGGCTAAAATCCAAATATAAGTGAGTAGATGACATGTGCATCTTTCTGAGTCTAGGTTAGCTCACTCAGGATGAGCTTTACTAGTTCCATCCATTTGGCTGAGAATTGCATGAGTTCCTTGTTTCTGAAGGCTTAGTAGAATTCCATTGTGTAGATGTAACACAGTTTGTTTCTTTATCCATTTGTCAGTTGAGGGACATCTAGGATGTTTCCAGTTTCTAGCTATTAAAAATGAGGCTGCTATGAACATAGGTGGGGCTATGTCCTTGTGGTTTGGTGAGGAATCGTTTGGATGTATACCCAGAAGTAGTATGGCTGGGTCTTGAGGTAGGGCTATTCCAAGTTTTCTAAAATATCACCAGACAGTTTTCTATAGTGGTTGTACAAGTTTGCACTCCCACCAGCAATGGAGGAGTGTTAGGAAAGACAACTTTAATGGAGTGAGAGTTGCTCTAGGTCACAGGTAGAAGAAAAGATCTTAAAGATGCTGAATTCATAGAAATGTGCAATGAAAACTTAGTCATTTGAGTAGTTACAGGATTTTTTTACATTTTTGATGTGTTTTTAATTAAAAATGATTTACTTCACTTTGTACCCTACTGCTCCTTCTTCCCAAACCCACCATGCTCTGTCCCACTGAAACTGATGGCCTCTTTTTCTTTATTATTGTGTGTGTGTGTGTGTGTGTGTGTAAAGAAATATATAAATATAATCTTCTGAGTCCATTTTGCGATCCATGGCTAACTTGTCTGAAGTGTGACAACCACTTCAGAATGAAGAATGAATGTTTTCTTCATTCTGAAGAAAATGATGTTTTAATGAAGAAAAAATGTTTTCAAATATATTCATTCTAATATAAAATCAGGAATATTATTGAAAAAATTTCAGAAGGGATATTTTATGTCTTTTCTTCTTTAATGAAAGAGTTATATTGGTGATCACTTAGCTTACATAATTCATGGGACTATATAAAATTTTATGAAAACATACTGTTTAGAAAATTTTGTTTGAAAATATTATTTTCAATCAAAATACTTTAAAAATAGAATTGCACTTGCACAGGAGTTTTAGTTTTCCTCTGGTGGCTTGTACCCAGTTTCCATTCTACAGTTATGAATGAGAAAACATTGGGTCAGAAGACCTAAGTCCTCTTTAGTAAAGACACACAAACACAGAAAGTTGCCTCATAACTAGATAGTAGTGGAGATCAAAATTAATTTCTTTTCAGAAGATATGTTACTTCCAGCTATTTTCCCATATCCTTTATCATTATCATAGTCTGTTCTTTTTTTTGTGAACACTGTCCTTGTTGTCATCATAGTCATCATTGCTATTATTGTTGGTGTTGTTATGGAGGATCTGAGTCTGAGATGAGTGCAGCCAGTGTCTCTTACAACTTTAATATTACAAAGGATGTACATATTCATACTTAACTTGTTAAACACTGCAGGGTGAGTTTTATTTCAATTAGAACTTTGAGTAACAGGAAAGAACCTGTAACATTACAACTTGTGACCTCAGTGAGCAAATGAAGGAACAACTGAATCTGCAGGAAACCTATCCAATTTCTTGAAAGTCACACATTCTATTCAGGTACTGATTTCTTCCCTAAATAAGCTAGCATAACTCTATTTTTTAGACAAAAATTCTGTAGATCTGTCCATTGCAGCATGAAATTTTGTACCCCATTAAACCATCTGTAGTGAACCCACCAACAAATTTCTCATCTAATGAATAACTAACTCTTGGTGCTTTCTTGAGAAAAGTTCCTATACAAGGGAAATAGTGTACCTTCTTTAAAAGACTGTGAGGAAGTGCCAGAAATACAGTAATGTGTGTTTATTTTTGGTTTTTGGTTTTTGGGGTTTTTTTTGGACACCATAAAGGTGAGTGGCAGTCAAATGTACTAAATGCAGATTTGATAAGTTCAGGAACTGTGTGCTCAGAGCTGGATGTCCTCCTCTGCATACTTAAAAAGTCACCATTTTTTTTTTCAGAAAAAGATATATGCACACACACACAATCCTTAAACATAGTCCTCAATTGTCTCATATACAATGCCTTCTCCTCTGTCATGAGAGCGTCATCATTATTTTGAAATGAAGAACTTTTTTTCACTAAAAAAATTTTTCTTATGATCCACAGGAGCCAGGAATATGATGGAGAAATCATTTTCTAATAGTTTATAAGGTGTGTTTAAGGTAACTGCCAAGAGTTATACACAGATGGAAGAATTTTAATCAAAAAATGTGAAGGGACCGAAGAAGGACTTTTGTGAGTGTAAGAAGAGAGATGGTAGCAATTAGTAGGAAAGAGATTGTGGGACAGATGAAACGAAAAGCACAGACAACAAAGTGACTTGATAAATCATTGAAATCTTTATTGGACTTAAACATTGATACTTGTTTTCACTAACCACTGCCTTATTTATTTATTCTGAAATAATTAGATAATGCTATGGATAAGCACAACATATTAAGCAGCACTGTTTCTTACAGATTTTCTGAAGATCAACTATTCAGATATCTATTCTTTCAAAAACACTTTTTGTTTTGTTTTGTTTTTTGAGACAGGGTTTTTGTGTAGTCCTAGGTGTCCAGGAACTTACTCTGTAGACCAGGCTGGCCTTGAACTCAAAGAGATCCACCTATGTCTGCCTCCCTAGTGGTGGGATAAAAGGTGTGCCCCAACATGCCTGATGTAAAAGGTTTTTTGATTTTTTTTGCCTTTTAAAAAAATTATTTTTAATCAAGTTATATCTCAATCACAATCCCCTCCCTACTCCCCCTTCTGTCCCACCCTCCCCCCTCTTCCCTCTCAATCCCCCCATCCTGTCCCCCCTTTTTTAAGTTTAAGGTATATCTTTTCCCCCCAACAGTTCTCCCTTTCAGTCCAACAAATCGTTCTTTCTCTTACAACAATAAGTAAAATACAAAACAACAGAAATAAATAGGCCACAATTATGAGAGTTATATGGCTTAGCATACATTCCCAATGTCCAGTCCATATGTATTTGGCACCTGACTTTAACATTCTACTATCTAACCATCTCCATGAGTTTAAAGTTCTATATCCAACTCAGCTTTCATACTAATTTGCATCACTACTTTAAAAACATCTTCTTAGATCCAGAACACCCTCTTGATTACTAAACAACTCAAAATTTAACTATGGGACTCTATTTTTAATTTAATTTAATTTGATGTGTATGAATGTATAGACTATAACTATGTCTGTCCACCATGTGCATTCTTGGTGCTCACACAGGACAGAATAGGGTGTTGTATCCCCTGAGAATGGAGCTACAGACAGTTATGAGCTGCCTTGTGGGTAATTAAATTGAACTGAGATCCTCTGAGAGACCAACTAGTTTTGTTAACCACTGAGCCATATCTCCAACCCCATCTATTCGTTTTGTTGAGTCAATGGCATCAGACCATCTGGTCACAGTGTCAATGATTAAATATTGTCAATTTAGAGGAAAAATGTGCAAAAGAAGGGAGATAATCACCCTGCTAGGTAATTTATACTCACAAACAATGTTCCTCTCATAAGCTAACTCTCAAGAGTACTTTGTGACTTCTTAAGTACTAAATTGAGGAGATTGTGGATAATGACAAACACAACAGAAATGAATGAAAAGTTCCTCATGGGAAATAGTATTGCAATTCACCAATGATAGTAGGTACCTCTAATTTGTGTTTTAGTATAATGTTGTCCAATAGAAGACTCTTGTTTATTTTTGTCTTCTTCATATAAATGTTCTCTTTTCTATTGTCTATATATTAAATTTGGTTGTTTCTGAATACTGAACCCTTATAACTATGCAGTTTAAGATATTCTCTTCCATTCCGTATTGTCTATTTATTCTGGTGATAGTGTCCTACAATCCAAAGTCTTTCTCTCTTTTTTTTTTTTTTTTCCTTGTGGTTTGAGATATGGTCAAAAGACACTTTGCTTTTTAAATGACCTGAAGCAATTTCCCATTACTTCTTTTGATAGTTTCACAGTTTTAAATCTTGGATTTAAATCTTAAATCCATGTTTAGTTGACTTTTGTGACTGGTGAATGATAGGGTTTCAGATCCATTCTTTTGAATGTGGATAGCTATTTTTGCCTGCATGATTTAGTAAAAACAATTTCCTTTCTCTACTGCTTGTTTCTTTAGCAACTTCAAAAGTCATTTTGGAGAGGATGTTTCTAGTCTATTTCATTAATCCTTATGTTTTATCAAATAGCAGTACTGTTGTACTTTTTTTCTTTCTTTTTAAAATTTTGTCTTTCTTTTTGAGATAATAATTGCATCATTTACTCCTTTCCTTTCCTCTTTCTATGCCTTCATATACATTCTTCCTTGCTCCCTTTAAACCTATAGCTGGTGATGTATATACATAATATATATATGGTTTATATATTTTATATATATTTATATACTATATATTTTATTTATAATATATAATATTTATTTATGATAATATATAGTTATATTCATAAATACTACCTTCCTTGATTTCTGTTGTTCTACAGTGTATTTTAAGGTCAACTAGCACCACTGCTACTGTTTTTTAGTGATATTGTCTTTATCCATGCATACAGGATGTCTGTCCTTTCACAATATCGCCTTCATCAATTTATTTTGATTGCAGAGATCTTTTATCTTCCTGTGTAAATTTACTCCAGAGTTTACTTTTGCATATTAATTTTATGACCTGGCATTTTGCAGCATTTTAATTGTTTTTAAGAGGATTTTCTAGGAGTGAATTTATAGATGTTTTTCTATATAAGATCATGCTATCTTCAGACAGTGATAATTTGTGACTTCTTTTCCAGTGTGGATGTTCTTTATCATTTTCTCTTGCCTGAAGTCTGTGGCTGGGACATGCAACTGTATGTCGAATAAAAGTAGTGAAGTGGTCACCTGTTGGGACATGGTCCAAAATATGGATTCTGAGAGGAGAATTCAGAGTGTTTGTGAGAAAGATTCAAGAAAACAAGACACTAGTCTGGTAACCTCAATTTCTTCAAACACATGGAATCATTCTTGAAATATACTTTTGTGACCCTTCTAGGTGAAGTAGATAGAAGTGAGTTAACTCACTTCCAATTATTCATTACAACTTGGTGTTGATACTTGTTTATATGTCTTTACGGAAAAAAAATATCTTTTTGCCATGTGCAGTTTGTCTGCTGTAAGTGATTTGCTCTACTGATGGACATTTAACTCATATGAATCTTCTTAACCCTTAGTTTATAATTTGTCTGATGATATGAATAAAGTTAGATTTCACATGAGAATTTAGTCTGCCTCATTTGTCATCTCCAGTCTCTCAATTACTAATAGCAACTGTAGTGGTAAAAAATCACCTTTGTTAGTTGGTGACCTGGAACGCTCTTTTCATTTCTGTATTCAGAGTAATCTTAATTATTATATATCATGAATGGCCTTTATTATACATAATTATGCTATTTAAACAAATTTTATGACATGCCTTCTGTGAGTCTATTGTCTTTTTTTGTTGATACGGTCCACCAATCACTAGTTTGTATAAATCATGTGAAATAGATATGCTGAACTATCCTTGTATTTTTTAAGGAAATCCTACTTGGTTATACTTAAGCATATTTATTGAGTGTAACTTATTTTTGTTAATATAATTCCTGTGTGTCTCTGTGTGTGGTTCGTGTGCACGTGTTTGGAGGCTGGGGAAAAGTTTCACTGTAGTTTGTAGATTGTTATCTCACTTGTTTGTTTGTTTTGTGCAGGGGACTCAGGTGAGACTGGGACTCTCATCATCTATGATGGCTGGTCACATCCAGAGACCTGCCTGCCTTTGCCTTTTCAGGTCTGGGATTGTAAGTGTGTGTGTTCATGCTAGTCTTTAAATATAGGATTTGTGATAATAAAATTCATGTTGAAGGCAAAAATTTTATCAGTTTATCTAGTTCTGTAGCCCATAACTTCTTGATGACTAAGTTAAAACTTGTAAACAACAATTATAATAGTACATTTTCATATAGGTAATGTTCAATATCATTAAAATACATCAATATTAGCTAGATGTAATAACAGATAACTGTAATCTTAGTATTCAGGAGGCCGAAGCATAAGGCTAACAAATTCAGTGCCAGCCTGTGATACATAGATTGTTCAAGTCAATATCATAAGTCCCTGTCACAAAAGTCACAGGCTAGGCATGTAGGTCAGCAGGAGTGTATTGCCTAGTTCAAGGCCAAGAGGTTATCAGAAGTACTACATGCTGATAAGATTTCTATATTTGACTAAAGTGAGAGTAAGAGTGCAGATGGAGGAATAGACTGCTTCTCCATCTTCACTTACATTACGTTGGGTTATGTCATCCTCCAGATTTCTCCCTTCCCTCTTTGAGCCTCTCTCTCTCTCTCTCTCTGAATCTCTATCATTCTCTTTTCTTTTGTTCTTTGCATTCTCTCTCTCACATGCACTTGAGCATACAAATAAACACCATAGTTTACACTGAATATACTTCTTTTGATCTTGACTTAAACTTAGTCTATGTTGGAACATGTGCAAAAGGGCTCACTGTACCGTTTTTCTAAGACAGACAAGTAGTTCACAGTTACAATTTGTAATTTGAGCTCTGCAGCAAATTATATTAAGTTAATATTACATTTGGAAACAAACCAGAATTGACTTTTCCAACTACACCAGAACTACTTATTCCAATCAAAGATTATCCAATAAAATTCCTTAATATTTTTATATGTGTACTATTTCAGCACACATTAATTTATGGAAGTAGGGCATGAGGATGATTGACAACTTGACTAGAAATGGAGTCAACTAGCAGACAAGCAAGTTTTCTCAGGGATTTTATAGATATTAATTACCTCTGGTTTTGCTTGTTAAGGATTATCTTAATATCTTGAGGTGGAAGACCTGTGCTAAAGGAGTGTGGGACTATTCCCTGAGACTGGGTCCTGTTCTGTATAAACAGGAAGGTAGTAGATGAGCACAAACATCTGTCCCTCAGTTATCTGACAGTAGATTTCAATGTAGTTTACTACTTCATTCTCTTCCATGACTTCCTCACATTTATTGACTGAAATCTGAGACTATGAACTAAACTAGTTCACTCTTTGGTTGCTTCAGTCAGTGGATGTTACTACAGCAACAGGAACAGTCATTGGACATGAGGAAAGGACACAGTATTTTAATTGCTGTGTGTGTTCCTTGTTGGTCTGACAAAGGTAGAAGCTCTCTGTGTCATAGAAGACAGACAATCTGCTGATCATTCACTGTAGAATATATGCATCCAGAGTCTACCTTAGGGTAAGTTCTAGACCTACCTTCTAGACATCAAGAGAGTATATGAGCCATTGCTACAGGAATTATAAAGGCCCACAGGTTTAGTCTTAGAAAACTCAAATATATTGATTATTGATAAAAGCAGTACACAATGATGAAATCAGTACACATGTTGCCTCTGTTGACTACATCCATCAGAAAGTACACTTTAATGGATGCAAGTTTTATAGAAATGCAAAGCATGCAGGACTAACTTATTGGCCTTAATACCTTGATGGCTATGAATGGGGGCTGAAACGGTGCTGGGTGCTATAACTGGCAGTGATCCTGGGTGTTAACTATATACTCAGCCAGTTTAGGCTACATAGAGAGTGCCTGTCCATTGATAGACTCATGCAAGCATGCTCTATAATGCCAATAGGGCATGATATAGCCTCTAGATGTTCTATTCTAGGCCATTGTCTCTTATATATTTTGCTAAACTTATTTTCTTTAAAAATTATTTACTTTGAATTACATGTATGCATGTGTATCTATGTGCAGGTGTGGGAATGTGCTCATGTGAGTGCAGTTTCCCATGAAGATCAGAAGCTGTTGTGTCAGGTCCCCTGGAACTGGAGGTGGAGCTGTTTGTGAGCTTTCTGTTGGGGATGTTGAGAACCAACTCAAGTCCTCTGCAAGAAAAGTAGTCACTCCTTTTTTTCTCTCTATTGGAGCATAGGCTTTTGTTTTTTTTATTTTTAAATGCATTTATTCATTTATTCATTTTACATAATGATCATAGCCCCCTCCCTCCTCTTCACCTGTTCCTACCCATCTACCCTCTCCATCATTTCCCCCTCCCATTATCTTCAGAAAAGGGGACATATCCCCATAACCACAAAACCTCTCCTTTCTTACTTTTATCTAATTTCATTACATTCTTTGATACTTTTCCTCTCGATAGAATCTCAAAGCTTATTTCCAATCTGACTTATTTTATTCCTGTTATTGTTTAGGTTATCCCTAAATAGCTATAAATAATTCAAAATAAAAGGCAATAATGAATTTTACTAATTTGTCAATCACAGAAGATGTATATAACTAAACTTTTTGAGAATTTGGGAGGGGTTACTTGTAAATAGCAAAATAATACCATGATTTAATGATAATCTATTTTCTTCTACTGTAATTGCTAAAGATATTTTGGTTGATCCGATTTCACAGATATTCATATATGCCTCCTTAAGGGTGTGTATTGAGTAATTAGATAGCCTAAGAGTTCCACTGCACAGAATCTCACTCTCGGCAGAACTGAATTGCATTCAGATTCCACTTGACTCACAAATGATTACTTGTCCCTAAGGGGGATGTGCTTGGTGTCTGGTCTCATTTGAAGAGGAAGCGCTCAGTCCTAAAGAGACTCAATGTGCTATGGTGCGATGGTACTGGATAGGTGTTTCCTTTTCTGAGGAGAAGGGAAGTGGGGATAGGGGGGATCGGGCAAAGGGGCACTGAGATGAAGGGAGGGAAGGGGGCTACAATTGGGATGTAAAATGAATAAATAAATAATTTTTAAAATAACGAAATGTTTTTTAGTTGAAATTGAAAGTTGTTTATATTGTACAGTTTGAAGTTATTAAGGAAATATGCCTGTCCCTACAAATGAATTTTACCACTTTGTTACAAACTGAGGAATTATGCAATCAATACTTTCTTGAATAATACTTTCTGTTACACTTATTTTGAACTAAAGTTATGGTAATTTCATAATTAGTGTGGCTTTTTTTCCTCAGGGGAAAAAAAATGTCTCCAAACTGAATAAGATTCCTGTGCATTACAAGGAAGGAAAGAAATAGAATTCACATTGAGGATGGCATTACTTACTCTTCATATTGCTTTGATTAATAAGTGACAGGTAGCAACTTAAGGGAGGACAGGCTTGTTTGGGCTTAATGGGAGATGTGAGGAGAGTCAAACAACAAGGCACCTCATGGTACCCACGTCTTTAGCTGGGAGTCTTCACCTCCCCAAGTTTGGGTGAAATAAAAAGGAAAACAAAACTAAACAAAACAAAAAGCAAAACGGAAGTTGTACCAGATAGTAAATCTTCAGGGCCTGCTCCCATGAGTCATTTCTGCCTCATACAGAATTCCCATCATTCCAAATTAGTGTCACCAGCTGGGGATCAGATGTTCAAACCCATGAACCTAGGGGAAATATTTTATCATCAAAATATGTCCATCCTGCCACATTCTCAACCTGCATTACTTTCTTATGTGTATGGTCTTTCTGCATCCAGAACTCAAGTGGAATGTCCAGAATAGGATGCTCAGTGTAAGGTCATTGTTGACCATTCAACTTTATTCCAAGTCTTTCTTGGGTTGGTGATATACCTCAATGATAGAAAACATGTTTTGTAGGGGTTAGACACATTAGATTTAGAAAATATATAGGAGTTTCTGATACTGTCTCTTAATTCGGGGCCTGAAGAGCATTATCAGTATGAAGTCAGGAAAAACAGGAAAGACTTAATAGACTGAAAAACAAGGTTGAAGTCAGGAAGAACAGGAAAGACTCAATAGACTAAAAAACAAGTTTGAAGTCAGGAAAACAGGAAAGACTCAATAGACTTGAAGAAACAAAGTATCTGGCCTGACATTGTTTTCAGTGCTAAGTGGGCGGAGCCCAAATTAAGCTGAAACAGAGTTCCTCCTATTTAAGGACAGTGCATGGAGCCCAGAAAGAGAAGAGGCACCTGATGCTAGAGAGCTCCAAGAGTCCTGCTGAAAAAAAGGCTGGCCTCTCTCCCTGAAGCAGAAAGAAGCTGGTGAGCAAAGAAAGCCTGAGCAAGACACCAAAAGGCTAAGGACTGGACCCTGTGGCTCAGCTTTTGCCTGGAGGGGTTTGATCTGTCTGATCAGTGGCCTAGGGGAAACTGTGCCTGGCTTTAAGGACTGAGGCAGAGCAGCTGAGTTCCTGATTCAAAAGAAGTAGGTTGGCCTGCTGACAGCTGGGGTCTCCCACAGAGAAGAAAGCATGAAGCCTTATTTAAGGTGAGACTGCAATAACCAACTTACCCTGACGAACCTGCATCTGAGAGATCCAGAAAAAGGACTGCTAAGTGCGTTAAAGAATCTACAACAAAGACTGTGCTCCTGACGACTGAGGACCTGCCCCAGAGACTGTATCATTCTAAAAGGTTATGAAAGTAGTTGTTATAATTATCAATAGGTTTAGTGGATAGGTTAAATGGGTTGTAGGAATTTATAGGATTAATAGTTAAGAAATTGTTGGTGTTTGTTATAAGTAAATTTAGTAATAAATAAATAAGTGTTAAATAATAATTTAAAAGTTCGGTAACAATGTTTAGCCTTGTTTTCATTCTCAGAATTTTTTCAAAAATGTGTTTACTAAGGGCAGTATGAGGCATATGAGATTGGTCAGAGTAAGAAAAAGCAAGGGATTATTATTATGGTAATTAAAATACACTTTCAAATATAAGATGAGAAAAAATCCATCAAATATTTAATATAAACATGAAAACACTTTGCTTTTCAAAATAATTTTTATAAATCAGTTTCTTTATATTGAATAGATGGATTTATTCTGAAACATTTCTATTATCATTTTTCTTCTTTTTCTGGCCTGTTTTAATCTTCATAGGACTTTTCTTTTCTTTTTTTTTATACTTTACTTTTTTATTTCTTCAAGTTTCATCTCAGTCACAATCCCTTCCCTACTCCCACTTCCTGTCCCACCCTTCGGCCCACTCCCCCCAACAGCTTCCCCTTTCAGTCCAACAAACGGTTCCTTCTCTTATAACAGTAAATACTATACAAAACAACAGAAATAAATACGCCACAATTATGAGAGTTAAATGGCCCAGCATACATTCCCAATGTCTAGTCCATACATATTTGGCCCCTGACTTTAACATTCTACCATCTAACCATCTCCATGAGTTTAAAGTTCTATATCTGACTCATCTTTCATACTAACTTGCATCACAATTTTAAAAACATCTTCTTAGATCCAGAACACCATCTTGATTCCTAAACAACTCAAAATTTAACTATGAGACCCTAGCTATCTATTCTTCAACTACCTCAGTGACCTGAGAGGGATAAATATATCTGATTATGTAGGAAGTGCAGGAGCTGCATCATCCAAAACTAAGAAATGACATATCAGTGGCTGCCGGGACAGTCCCTGTTTTCTCTCCATACATTACAGCATCAATCTTCAGGCTTTTAGTCCCGTATCTCTGACAGACATTGATTGTAGAGCAGGAATTATGAAGGACTTACCTACCCTGTCTTGGCAGAGCTAGGCTGTCGACTTCCCTGCTACCAAGTTTTGTCTTTTTTGGACAGCAGTCTGTCTACAGTTGAAGCAAGGGGTTTTTCATGCCAAGAGGTAGGCTTGGCACTAATTCAACCATCACATACTGGAGATTCTTCGATGCTCATCTTCTACTTGGAGTAGAATAGGGTGTGCTGTCAGGAGCTGATATGTCTCGATATCAAAAAAATCTTGATTTAAGAAAACATCTTTGAATGCCATATTCTGAAGATCACTTGGGGTTTTTGAAGATGCCCTATCTATCTCTTGTATTTAGATATGCCAATGTTGCTTGTCTCTTAACAATTTGATTTCTGAGTAGCTTAGAGAATATCTGTGATAGGCTGTCATAGTAGCTAACAAAGTGACACGCTTGTATGACTAGGAGCTTGTATTTCTTAACTATCCTAAACAGTTTAAGATGTTGGTATCAAGAGGCCAGAGCTTCACATTTTGTTTTTACGTATCACTAGGCACAATACCTTTAAGAAGTGTTACCTTTAATTTTGTATCAATATACAAAGATCAATACCAATGTGGCCAAATATACTCTTAATTTTGTATCAATATACAAAGATCAATGCCTATGTAGCCCAATACAATCTTAATATTACATCAATTTACAAGGGTCAATACCATTGTGTCCAACTATAATCTTAATTTTGTATCACTATACAAAGATCAATACCAATGTAGCCCAATACAATCTTAATTTTGCACAATATACAATGGTCAATACCACTTTAGCCAAATATAATACTAATTTTGTATCAATATACAAAGGTATAAGGGCATATTCAATAATCTGTCCCTTCTTCTTGATCCTTCCCATACTATGTCTATGTCCCATTATTCTCAAGTCTGTGGACTCCTACATAGGAAAGAAAGAAGGATACAGAAAAGAAAAAGAAGGAAGTCCTTGGGTCTAACCTCCAAAACCCATTTAACAAGACCATTTAACAGCATGTAGTCTCTTCCCCTAAATAACAAAGTTTTCTGTTCTCCACCAAATAACCAAAAAGTGGGGGGGGGACACCATCCCCACCCTCTGGGCATAGGACATCCCTCTCTTAAAATGACTTCCTGCTGATTTGGGTCATAGTAAACCTGTTTGGGGCCCAAACCAGAATGGAAAAAAGGTTAAAAATGTTAGTACAATCCTTTCATATTCAGTCCTTTTGTGCTCAGCTGTTCAGATGTCCTAAGAAGATTGTAGACAGAAGCTGATCTTCCAGGCTTTACTGAAGTTCTGGCTGGGGCAGTGTGTGGGGCTGAATGATCTTAGAGATTTTGATTTGTTGTGGTTGTAGACTTTTGATGTAAACAGCTATTGAGGAACTCTGCAAGGCTGGATCATCTGGGCCACTCATCTTCTTTGGTGTCTGATTCCGTTTTCTGTTGAGGTTTCCATTGTTCAGTTGTCCCTGGATTCCTTGAATGGATGCTTTAAATCTCCTGGAAAGATAAGAACAGAGCCCTGCCCTAATCCTAAATCTGGGACAATTACACTTTTTTTTTTGGGGGGGGGGTCAGGTAATATTTCTCCTGAAGCAAATTTGGTTTTTTGACAATATATAAAGTATTATCTTTCAATCTGGATTAAAGAAGCAATTATTTTGTTATTTTGGAGCTAAACAAGCCTTAGTGTATATATTTTGAGATTTCAAAGGACAATTTGTTTAGATTGAATAGGCCTTTTGTAAGTAGCTTTTAGACTTAAGTCCTTACAAATCCTATGTGTCTGTCTCTGCATTCTAATTTTTGAGATCAAAGACCTGCGGTTCCCATCTGAAGGGATTAAAGAAGTGCTTCATCACTCCTGGATCGAAGTTTTTCTTTATTTAGAGTTGTTTTGTATCAGGCTGACCTTGAGCTCTGAGATCTGCCTGTTTCTGTCTCTAGTGTGTTGGGATTAAGGGTGTACTCTTCTTGAATGATAGGATTAAGGGTGTGCACCCTCACCACCCTGCTTCATGTAACTCTAGAATTTATAAGACTAAATTCTAGTTAGCACTGCTAACTAACTCTACAGTGCTCCTCTCGTCTCTGCTGAAGTTAAAGGCATGGGCTAACACCACACTTTTCATGTATTTTACCTTAGCTCTAAGTTTTTTCGACTCTTGGAAGTTTATAAAACCAGGTTGAACAGCTGTAACCTTAATTTTATTTACAGTGTTTTAAACCTGTTACCTGATTTTTACAATTAATAAATTTATTTGTTTGTTGCTTCAGGTTACATCTCCATCATATTGTCTTCTTTCCCCACTTCCCAGCCCCACCCTCCCATCCTCTACCCCCTAATCCTTCCCTCTTGTGCCTGTGGGGTGGATTGTACCTACATAACAGTCCCTCGCCACAGTTCAGGAGTCATATGAGGGCCAAGAGCCTCTTCATACACTGGGAGCCTACGAGGCAGTACCACCAGTGAAAGGTGTCTCTTTGCTAGGAAGGGAAAACTAAAAAACAGACCAACAAACACAAAAACCCACAAAAACAAAGAACAAAAACAAAAAAGAAAGGAAAAAAAAAAGTCTATGTCCAACTTCCGTTTGGTGTGTTGGTTGTAGTACAGATATCCTGTACTATATAGCTAAAATCCTACTATAGGAGATGGTTAGATAGTAGAATGTTAAAGTCAGGTGTCAAATACATATGGACTGGACATTGGGAATGTATGCTAAGCCATATAACTCTTATAATCGTGGCCTATTTATTTCTGTTGTTTTGTATTGTATGTATAGTTATAAGAAAAAGAACCATTATTTGGACTGAAAGGGAGTGCTGCTGGGGGGAAAAATAAATACCTTAAACTAAAAAAAAAAAAAAAAA
>CAJQZJ010012579.1:929281-955868 GCA_907164525.1 Lophiomys imhausi
GAGATTGAGATGTAACTTGAAGAAATAAAAAATAAATTATTAAAAAAAATCCTACTATAAGTGAATAGATGACATGTGCATCCTTCTGAGTCTGGGTTATCTCACTCAGGATGAGCTTCTCTAGTTCCATCCATTTGGTTGCAAATTGCATAATTTCATTGTTTCTGATAGCTGAGTAATATTCCATTGTATAGATGTACCACAGTTTTTTAATCCATTCTTCAGTTGAGGGACATCTGGGTTGTTTCCAGTTTCTAGCTATTACAAATAAGGCTTCTATAAACATAGATGAGGAGACTTCCCTATGACTCCATGAGGAGTCATTTGGGTGTATACCCAGATGTGGTATGGCTGGGTCCTGAGGTAAAGCTGTTCCAAGTTTTCTAAGATATTGCCATAACGACCTCCATAGTGGTTGCACAAGCCTGCACTCCCACCAAAAAAGGAGAAGGGTTTCCCTTTCTCCACACCCTCGCCAGCATGTGCTATCATTTGAGCTCTTTATCTTAGCCATTCTGACAGGTGTGAGATGGAATCTCAGAGTCGTCTTGATTTGCATTTCTCTGATGATTAAGGATGTTGAGTATTTCTTCAGGTGTCTCTCGGCCATTAGGGATTCCTCCTTTGTGAATTCTATATTTAGCTCCGTCTCCCATTTTTTGATTGGATTATTTGGTTTCTTGGCATTTAGTTTCTTGAGTTCTTTGTAGATTTTGGATATTAGTCCCCTATCAGATGTGGGGTTGGTGAAGATTTTCTCCCAATCTGTTGGTTGCCGTTTTGTTCGAATGACAGTGTCTTTTGCCTTACAGAAGCTTTTCAGTTTCATGAGGTCCCATTTATTGATTGTTGATCTCAGGTCCTGTGCTGTTGGTGTTCTGTTCAGGAAGTTGTCACCTGTTCCAATGAGTTTGAGGGTTTCTCCCAATTTTTCCTCTAGTAGATTTACTGTGAACGGCCTTATGTTAAGGTCTTTGATCCACTTGGATTTAAGTTTTGTATAAGGTGATAAGTATGGGTCTAATTTCATTCTTTTGCAAGTGGACATCCAGTTGGACAAGCACAAATTGTTGTTCCATATGAAAATGAGACTAGCTCTATCTAGGTCTATAAAGAATTGTGTTGGTATTTTGATAGGAATTGCATTGAATTTATATATTGCTTTTGGTAGGATAGCCATTTTTATTATGTTGATGCTACCTATCCCTGAGCATGGGAGATCTTTCCATCTTCTAAAGGCCTCTTCCATATCTTTCTTCAGGGGCTTGAAGTTCTTGTATAGGTCTTTTACTTGCTTGGTTAGAGTTACCCCCAGGTATTTTATATTGTTTGTGGCTATTGTGAAGGGGGTTGTTTCCCTTATTTCTTTCTCAGTACATTTGTTTGTTGTATACAGAAGGGCTTCTGATTTTTTTGAGTTAATTTTGTATCCAGCCACTTTGCTGAAGGTGATTATCAGCTGTAAGAGTTCTCTGGTGGAATTTTTGGGGTCGCTTATGTATATTATCATATCGTCTGCAAATAGGGATATTTTGACTTCTTCATTTCCAATTTGTATCTCCTTGATCTCTTTTTTGTTGTCTTATTGCTCTAGCAAGAACTTCAGGTACTATATTGAAGAGATATGGTAAAAGTGGGCATCCTTGTCTTGTCCCTGGGTTTACAGGAAATGCTTCAAGTTTCTCTCCATTTAAATTGATGTTGGCCACCGGCTTGCTGTGTATTCCTTTATTATTTCTAAGTACGGTCCTTGTATGCCCGTTCTCTCCAGAACTTTTAGCATGAAGGGATGTTGAATTTTGTCAAATGTTTTTTTCTGCGTCTAGTGAGATTATCATGTGGTTTTTTTCTTTTATCTTGTTTATATGGTGAATTATGTTGATAGATTTTTCATAAGTTGAACCATCCCTGCATTCCTGGGATGAAGCCTCCTTGATCATGATGTATAATACTTTTGATGTGTTCTTGAATTCAGCTTGCTAGTATTTTATTAAGTATTTTTGGATCTATGTTCATGAGAGAGATTGGTCTGAAGTTCTCTTTCTTTGTTGGGTCTTTGTGTGGTTTAGGAATCAGAGTGACTGTGGCGTCATAGAATGAGTTTGGCAGTGTTCTTTCTGATTCTATTTGGTGGAAGAGTTTGAAGAGTATTGGTGTTACCTTCTCTTTGAACGTCCGGTAGAATTCTGTGCTGATGCCATCTGGCCCTGGGCTTCTTTTGGTTGGGAGATTTTTAATGACTGTTTCTATTTCCTTAGGGATTTTTGGGCTGTTAAATCAATATGATCTTGATTTAGTTTTAGTAGGTGGAATCTATTGAGGAAATTGTCCATTTCACTTAGGTTTTCAAATTTAGTGGAATATACATTTTTAAAGTAGGACCCAAATATTCTCTGGATCTCCTGAATGTCTGTTGTTATTTCTCCCTTTTAATTTCTGATTTTGTTGATTTGGGTTCTTTCCCTTTGCCTTTTAGTTAATTTGGCTAGGGGTCTGTCTATTTTGTTGATTATCTCAAAGAACCTACTCTTGGTTTCATTGAGTCTTTGTATAGTTCTTTTTGTTTCTAAGTTGTTGATTTCAACCCTAAGTTTGATGATCTCCTGCCTTCTGCTCCTTTTGGGAGTGTTTGCTTCTTTTTTTTTTCCAATTCACCCATTTTAGCTGTTAATTCGCTAATATAAGCTGTCACAATTTTCTTTTTGAAGGCACTTAGTGCTATGAACTTTCCTCGTAGCACAGCTTTCATTGTGTCCCATAGGTTTGGGTATGTTGTGTCTTCATTGTCGTTGGATTTTAAGAAGTCTTTGATTTCCTTATTTCTTCCCTGACTCAGTAGTCATCCAGTAAGGAGTTGTTCAATTTCCATGTGTGTTTAGGCTTTCTGTTGATTCTTTTGCTCTTGAAGACCAGCTTTATTCCATGGTGGTCTGATAAGATACAAGGTGTTATTTCAATTTTCTTGTATCTTTTGAGACTATCTTTGTGTCCGACTATGTGGTCGATTTTGGAGAAAGTTGTGTGAGGTGCTGAGAAGAAGGTGTATTCCTTTGTGTTTGGGTGAAACGTTCTGTAGATATCTGTTAGGTCTATTTGGTTCATGATCTCTGTTAGACTCAATATTTCTCTGTTTGGCTTGATGATCTTTCCATTGTTGTGAGTGGGGTGTTAAAGTCTCCCACTACTAATGTGTTGTGATCGATGTGTGATATAAGTTTTAGAAGCGTTTCTTTTACAAATGAAGGTGCCATATCCATTTTCATTTCTTAATTGATGTTATTTGTTTTGTACATTTCCTGCTCCAGTTTGCTTGTCTTTGCCTGGAAGTATTCCATTGCCCTCTCTTTTTTTGTTCACGTTGACTCACCTTGTTCTGAACTTCTCTAATGGTGTTTTCCATCGCTTCCGTATGTGCAATTGTGGCTTCTTTGAATTCCTTCATAGATTTAAGTTCTTCTTGAAGAGACTCTATCACTTTCCATAATGCAGAATTGTCATCGTTTTCATGTGTTTCAGCTGTGGTGAGGTGGTTCGGGCTGGATGAAAAAGCGTTGCTTTCTTGTGTTGGAGTCATTCCGCTCTGTTTTTTTTTTTTTTTTTTTTTTTTTTTTTTTTTTTTTTTGGTCTGGGGCCTCTGGCCATGTGGGATTTTTTAGCTGTCTTCTGGACTTGGGTCCAAAGGGGGTGCTTTGGTGAGGAGTCGAGTTGCTTTACTCCACCCCTATAAGGTGAGTCATTCAGCCCTGCCTCCTAGGTGGAGACCTAACTAATCCATGGGGTGGAGCTGTGTACAAGTAAGCTCTCATTCCCTGCCAAAAGGGCCAGTAACAGTAAAAAAGTCCAATATACAACAGTTTCAAATACCTCACAGTTTCCCAGTGTTGATCTGTGGTGGGTAAATCTGCCTTTACCCTCAATAGCCTTGCAGTTCCCACAGCCTGGAAATTGGCCAGTGACATCACTGCAATGGGTTGCAATATGCAGCCTCAAGGCACTTTGCAGCCTAGCTGCACTCACTTCCAAGGGTCCCAATCTTTCTCCAGATAGCTGGATCATCTGTGAGAGACCTGGGGGTGCCCAGCAGGGTGGAGATTATCTCTGCATGGGGTCTGAATCTGCCGGCTGGGTATTAGATTGGAACTTACCTGGCATGTCTCTCCTGGTGGGGGAGGAGGGATCCCGATTCCCAGATTCAGTGGCTTCCTTGCGTTTCAGAGAGTGGGAGGGAGCGTCCTGTTCAGGGACCCCCAGTGGTCCCTGGGTAGTTGGGTAAGATCCAGAGGGGTCGAGCTGTTTTTACAGCATCCTACAACACTCGCCGCCCTGTGACTATTAATCCCGAAATCAAAATACATCCGCGCAGGCTGCCCCCATGTTGGATCCCCTCAAGGTATTTCTTTTTCCCCCCAGCAGCTCTCCCTTTCAGTCCAACAAATGGTTCTTTCTCTTATAACTATAAATACAATACAAAACAACAGAAATAAATAGGCCACAATTATGAGAGTTATATGGCTTAGCATACATTCCCAATGTCCAGGCCATATGTATTTGGCACCTGACTTTAACATTCTACTATTTAACCATCTCCATGAGTTTAAAGTTCTATATCTAACTCAGCTTTCATACTAACTTGCCTCACAATTTTAAAAACATCTTCTTAGATCCAGAACACCTCTTGATTCCTAAACAACTCAAAATTTAGCTATGAGACTCTAGCTATCTATTTTTCAGCCACCTCAGAGACCTGAGAGGGATAAATATATATGATTATATAGGAAGTACAGGGCCCGCAACTTCTAAAACTAAGAAATGGCATACCAGTGGCTGCCTGGACCATTACCATTTTCTCTCCATACATTACAGCATCAATCTTCAGCTGTTTGGTCCCATTTCTGACAGACATTGATTGTAGAGCAGGAATTATGAAGGACTTACCTACTCTGTCTTGGTAGAGCTAGGCTGTCAACTTACCTGCTTACAAGTTTTGTCCTTTGGACATAATTCTGTCTACAATTGAAGCAAAGTGTTTTTCTTGTCAAGAGAAAGGGTTGCCACTAATTCAGCCATCTCCCACTGGAGATTCTTTGATGCTCTTCTTCCTTTTGGAGTAGAATAGGGGGTGCTGTCAGGTGCTGACATGTCTGGATATCTAAAAATCTTAAGTTAAGAAAGCATCTTTGAATGCCATATTCTGCAGATCTCTTGAGGTTTTTGAAGACACCCTATCTATCTCGTATATTTAGATAAGCAAATGCTGCTTGTCTCTTAGCAATTTGAATTCTGAGTAACTTAGAAAATAACTGTGATAGACGGTCACAGTAACTAACAAAATGACACGCTTGCATGACTATTAGTTTGCATTTCTTAATTATCCTAAACAGTTTATGATGGTTGGTAGCAAAAGGCCAACACTTCACATTTAATTTTTAAGCATTACTAGGTACAATACCTTTAAGAAGCATCACCCTTAATTTTGTAACAATATACAAGGGTCAATACCATTGTGGCCAAATATAATCTTAATTTTGTATCAATATACAAAGATCAATACCGATGTAGTCCAATACAATCTTAATTTTGCATTAATATACAATGATCAATACCAATTTAGCCAAATATAGTATAATTTTGTATCAATATACATAGGTATAAGGGCATATTCAATAATATGTACTTTTTTCTTGATCTTTCCTATACAATGTCTATGTCCCATTTTTCTCATGTCTGTTTACCCCTACACAGGAGAGAAAGAAGGATACAGAAAAGAAAAAGAGAGAAGTCCCTGGGTCTAACCTCCAAAACCCATTTAATAAGACCATTTAACAGCTTCTAGTCTCTTCTCCTAAACAAGAAAATTTTCTATTATCCATGAAATAACCAAAGGGGGGGGGAACCACCCTCCCCACCTTCTGGGTGACTTCCTGCTGATTTGGGATGTAGTAAACCTGTTTGGGGCCCAAATAAGAATGGAAAAATGGTTAAAAATGTTAACAGAATCATTTGATGCTCAGTCCTTTTGTGCTCAGCTATTTAGATGTCCTAAGAAGTTCATAGACAGAAGCTGATCTTCAGGGCTTTACTGAAGTTCCTGCTGGAGTAGTCTGTGGAGCTGAACGATCTTAGCGATCTTGAGTTGTTGTGGTTTTAGACTTTTGAGGAAACAGCTATTGAGGGAGTCTGCAAGGCTGTTTTTTTTTGTTTGTTTGTTTTGTTTTGTTTTTAGAAGTATAGGATATTTCCATGGTTTGACATTAAAAAGCAGGTAACAGGTTTAAAAAAACTGTAAATAAATTAAAGGTTACAGCTGTTCAACCTGGTTTTACAAACCTCCAAGAGTTAAAAAAAACTTAGAGCTAAGGTAAAATACATGAATTGCGTGGTGTTAGCCCATGCCTTTAACTCCAGCAGAGACAGGAGGAGCACTATAGAGTTAGTTGTCTTATAAATTCTAGAGTTACATGGAACAGGGTGATGATGGTGCACACTCTTAATTCCATCATTCACGAAGAGTACACCCTTCATCCCAACACACTACAGACAGAAACAGGCAGATCTCAGAGCTCAAGGTCAGCCTGATACAAAACAAGCTTTAAATAGAGAAAAGCTTTGATCCAGGGGTGGTGGAGCACATCTTTAATCCCATCAGTTGGGAACCACGTCTTTGATCCCAATATTTAGAATGCAGAGACAGGCACATAGGATTTGGAAGGATTTAAGTTTAAAAGATACTTACAAAAGGTATGCTGCAATTCAAACAAATTGTACTTGGAGGTTTCAAAATTTATACACTAAATGTTTGTTTAGCTCCAAACTATCAAAATAATTTCTTCTTTAATCCAGATTGAAAGGTAATACTTTATATATTGTCAAAAAACCAAATTTGCTCCAGGAAAAATATTACCTGAAGCCCCCTCCCCACAAAAAAAGGTAATTGTCTCAGAGTTAGGGTTAGGGCAGGGCTCTGTTCTTATCTTTCCAGGAGATTTAAAGCATCCATTCAAGAAATCCAGGGCAAACTGGACAAAGGAAACCTCAGCAGAAAACAGATTATACACCAAAGAAGAGGAGTGGCCCAGAATTTTTTTAAGTTAACTGAAAATAAAGTTGTTAAGAGACAAGCAACACTAGAGACAGAAACAGGCAGATCTCAGAGCTCAAGATCAGCCTGATACAAAACAAACTCTAAATAGAGAAAAACTTCAATCCAGGAGTGGTGGAACACATTTTTAATCCCTTCAGATGGGAACCACAAGTCTCTGATCCCAATAATTAGAATGCAGAGACACACATAGGATTTTGAAGGACCTAATTTTAAAAGCTTCTTAAAAAAGGCCCACTCAATACAAACAAATTGTCCTTTGAGATCTCAAAATATATACACTAAAGCTGGTTTAGCTCCAAAATAACAAAATAATTTATTCTTTAAACCGGATTGAAAGATAACACTTTATATATTGTCAAAAAACCAAATTTGCTTCAGGAGAAATATTACCTCCCCCCCCCCCCAAAAAAAAGAGGGCGATTGTCCCTGAGTGAGGATTAGGGCAGGGCTCTGTTCTTATCTTTTCAGGAGAATCAAAGCATCCATTCAGGGAACCCAGGGACAACTGGACAACCGAAACCTCAGCAGAAAACAGAATCAGACACGAAAAGAAGACGAGTGACCCAGTTCATTCAGCCTGACAGACTCCCTCAATAGCTGTCTCCATCAAAAGCCTACAACCACAACAACTCAATATCGCTAAGACCGTTCAGCTCTACACAATGCCCCAGCCAGAACCTCAGTAAAGCCTGGAAGTTCAACTTTTGCCTATAAACTCCTTAGGACATCTAAACAGCTGAGAACAGAAGGACTGAACATAAAAGGATTGTACTAACATTTTTAACCATTTTTCCATTTTGGTTCGGGCCCCAAACAGGTTACAATGACCCAAATCAGCAGGAAGTCATTTTAAGAGAGCTATGTCCCATACCCAGAGGGTGGGGAGTATAGGGGTTAGATAAATTAGATTTAGAAAATATATAGGAGTTTCTGATACTGTCTCTTAATTCGGGGCCTGAAGAGCATTATCAGCATGAAGTCAGCAAAAACAGGAAAGACTTAATAGACTGAAAAACAAGGTTGAAGTCAGGAAAAACAGGAAAGACTCAATAGACTTGAAGAAACAAAGTATCTGGCCTGACATTGTTTTCAGCTGCTAAGTGGGCGGAGCCCAAATTAAGCTGAAACAGAGTTCCTCCTATTTAAGGACAATGCATGGAGCCCAGAAGAAGAGGCCCCTGTTGCTAGAGAGCTCCAAGAGTCCTGCTGAAAAAAGTGCTGGCCATCATTTGATGGCCAGATTTCCCTGAAGCAGAAAGAAGCTGGTGAGCAAAGCAAGCCTGAGCAAGACACCAAAAGGCCAAGGACTAAACCCTGTGGCTCAGCTTTTGCCTAGAGGGGTTTGATCTGTCCGAACAGTGGCCTAAAAGAAATTGTGCCTGGCTTTAAGGACTGAGACAGAGCAGCTGAGTTCCTGATTCAAAAGAAATAAGTTGGCCTGCAGACGTCTGGGGTCTCCCACAGAGAAGAAAGCATGAAGCCTTATTTAAGGTGAGACTGCAATAACCAACTTACCCTGATGAACCTGCATCTGAGAGATCCAGAAAAAGGACTGCTAAGTGCGTTAAAGAATCTACAACAAAGACTGTGTTCCTGACGACTGAGGACCTGCCCCAGAGACTGTATCATTCTAAAAGGTTATGAAAGTAGTTGTTATAATTATCAATAGGTTTAGTGGATAGGTTAAAGGGGTTGTAGGAATTTATAGGATTAATAGTTAAGAAATTGTTGGTGTTTGTTATAAGTGAATTTAGTAATAAAAAAATAAGAGTTAAATAATAATTTAAAAGATCGGTTACGGGGGAGGGTCTTTCTCCACCCCCCCATTTTTTGGTTATTTGAAGGAAAACTGAATATTCTGTTATTTAGGACAAGAGATTACAAGCTGTTAAATGGTCCTGTTTAATGGGTTTTAGAGGTTAGACCCAGGGTATTCTTTCTTTCTCTTTTCTGTATCCTTCTTTATCTCCTATGTAGGAATGCACGGACTTGAGAAAAATTGAAACATAGACATAGCACAGGAAGGACCAAGAAGAAGGGTCAGATTATTGAATATGCCCTTATACTTTTGCATATTGATACAAAATTAGTAGTATATTTGGCTAAAGTGGTATTGACCATTGTTTATTGTGCAAAAATAAGATTGTATTGGACTACATCGGTATTGATATTTGTATATTGATACAAAATTAAGATTATAGTTGGCCACAATGGTATTGACCCTTGTATATGGACGCAATATTAAGATTGTATTGGGCCACATACACATTGATCTTTGTATGTTGATACAAAATTAAGAGTATATTTAGCCACATTTGAATAGATCTTTGTATATTGATACAAAATTAAAGGTAACGCTTTCTAATGGTATCGTACCTAGAGATACTTAAAAATGAAATGTGAAGCTCTGGCCTCTTGATACCAACTGTCTTAAACTGTTTAGGATAGTTAAGGAAAACAAACTCCTAGTCATGCATGTATGTCACCTTGTTAGCTACTATGACAGTCTATCACAAATATTCTCTAAGCTACTCAGTAATCAAGTTGTTAAGAGACAAGCAACATTTGCTTATCTAAATACAAGAGATAGATAGGGCATCTTCAAAAACCCCAAGAGATCTGCAGAATATGGCATTCAAAGATGTGGTCTTAAATTAAGATTTTTTTTTTGATATCGAGACATATCAGCTCCTGACAGCACCCCCTATTCTACTCCAAGTAGAAGACAAGCATCAAAGAATCTCCAGTGTGAGATGGTTGAATTAGTGGCAAGCCTATCTCTTGGCATGAAAAAACTCCTCGCTTCAACTGCAGACAGACTGCTGTCCAAAAAGGACAAAACTTGGTAGCAGGGAAGTCGACAGCCTAGCTCTGCCAATACAGGGTAGGTTAGTCCTTCACAATCCCTGCTCTACAATAAATGTCTGTCAGAGAAACAGGACCAAAAGGCTGAAGATTGATGCTAGAATGTATGGAGAGAAAATGGGAACTGTCCAGGTAGTCACTGGTTTGTCATTTCTTAGTATTGGAAGCTGCAGGCCCTGCACTTCCTATATAATCACATATATTTATCCTTCTCAGCTCTCTGAGGTGGTTGAAGAATAGACAGCTTGAGTCTCATAGCTAAATTTTGAGTTGTTTAGGAATAAAGAGGGCGTTCTAGATCTAAGAAGATGGTTATAATAGTGATGCAAGTTAGTATGAAAGCTAAGTCAGATATAGAACTTTAAACTCATGGAGATGGTTAGAAGGTAGAAGGTTAAAGTCAGGGGCCAAATATGTATGAACTGGACGTTGGGAAGGTATACTGGGCCATTTAACTGTCATAAATGTGGCATATTTAATTCTGCTGTTTTGTATAGAATTTACTGTTATAAGAGAAAGAACCATTTGTTGGATTGAAAAGGGAAGCTGTTGGGGGGGAAGAGGGTGGAAGGGTGGGACAGGAAGGGGAAATAGGGAAGGGTTCGTGACTGAGATGTAACTTGAAGAAGAAAAATAAAGTACTTATATATAAAAAAAAAGAGACAAGCAACATTTGCTTATTCAAATATACAGAGATATATAGGTGGTCTTCAAAAACCTCAAGAGATATCTAGAATTTGTCATCCAAAAAAGTTTTCTTAAGATTTTTTTGATATTGAGACATGTCAGCTCCTGACAACACTCCCCATTCTACTCCAAATAGATGATGAGCACTGAAGAATCTCCATTTGGAGATGGCCACATTATTGGCAAGCCTGTCACTGGGCAAGAAAAATCCCTTGTTTCAACCTTAGGAAGAATGCTGTTGGAAAAGTATGAAACTTGGAAGCAGGTGAATCGGCAGCCTACTTCTGCCAAGACAGGATATACAAGTCCTTCATAATTCCTGATTTACAATTAATGTCTGTCAGAGATAATGGACCAAGAGGCTGAAGATAGATGCTCTAATGTATGAAGAGAAATTAGGGACTCTCCAGGCAGCCAGTTATCTGTCATTTCTTAGTTTTGGAAGCTACTTGCTCTGCACTTCCTGTATATACAGATATATTTCTCCTTCTCAGGTCTCTGATGTGGTTGAAGACGAGATTGTTATAGTCTCACAGTTAAATTTTAAGTTGTTTAGGAATTAAAAGGATGTTCTAGGTCAAAGAAGATGTTTTTAAGTTGGTAATGCAAGTGAAGATGGAAACTGAGTTAGGTATAGAACTTTAAATTCATTGAAATAGATAGGTATTAGAATATTAATATCAGTTGTCAAATATGTATGGACTGGACATTGGGAATGTATGTTATACCTTATAATTTTCATAATTGTGGCCTAATTATTCAAAAAATATGAGTTCTGGGAGAAGGGAGAGTGAGACCAGGAGGGATAGAGGGAGGGGTCTGTGATGAAGACGTAACTTGAAGTAATAAATAAACATTTAAAAAAGAAGCTTTGCAGCCCATAGACTAGGCTCACTGTTAATAAATATCTACTTTTAAAGAATTCCATTTCAATTCCATTCCTCCTAGAAAACTTGTATTGGGTTCATACCAGGAATCAGAGATTATGATCTAAGTAGGTTTACAAAACTAAGCAATAATACCTAGTGCCTTCTCTCTAAGCCCTCATGGCATATTCTGTAGTTTAAATATTCAAAAGTATTTATCATATTTTATAACACATACATAAGAGAAATAAATATGCAGATGTACTTGTTTTATATGGCAAACATTACTAATTTAATACATTAAATTTAAAACACATGGAAGTTCAGAGAATTCAGCAGCCTACATGTTTCTACCATTTTAACTTTAAAAAGTGAGTTAGTTACTCTCCATTCTGATGTCCCTCTTCTTTTTCACCACACAGAAACATTCATAATCTTTATTTATGGACAAGACCCAGCTGACCATTCTACCACATGTCAGTTGCTTTGTCAGCTATGCTTATAAACATGTTTATAATCCATCATGTGGTCAGCCAGTTTCATTAAAAGTAGAATACTGCCAACCTGAACATTTAGCTAAATTGACCTCGTTCTTCTTGAGTGTAGCAGTTCCTGGTGAGCATACAAACATATCCATCCTGAAGAAGATGCACTGTAATTGTGGCACATTGTGGCTAAATGAACTGAGTTTGCAGTCTTCGTGTCCTTACACACAAAGAACATATAATGTTGAGTTCATTGTATTATGTTGGGTAAGCCATGAGAGGTTAATAGAAAATAGAAAATCCAATCATACTTGTGTAGTTGAGAGCTTACAAGTAGATTGTAGAAGTCCTATAAGGAAAAAAAAAATATCATAGACGTGTACACAGAGTCATAGTGTTCTTGACACCAACAGATATGATGTCACTAGAGATAAGAAGGAGAGGTGAGTTCTGCTTTTCTATTGTGCAGAAGAGTGACTACTGTAGTTAAAAATACTCCATTACATGCTGAGAGATGACTAAGTGGAAAGATTCTAAACAGTCTAGACACTGAGAAATTATAAATGCTTAATATTATGAGTATTTGAATACTAAACAATTTATATATGTATCAAAACTTTATATTGTATTCTGCAAATATATGCACAATTATGTGTCAATCAAAATGAAAATAATATATGAAGACATTCTGCATTCACTGAAGCATATCGTGTATTTTACCTTACTAGTGTGGAAGAGAAAAGAAATCATAGTACTTTATTTTACACAATGAGTTGTCCATTTGAGGGGAATAAATCTGCTTTAAGAAATTATTTTAACTCCTTGAGGTTCATTTTTATGTTGAACCAGAGAAATAGATATTTCTGAAAAGTTTCAGTGATAACTAACATATTCAAAGAAGCTATATCTCCAAAATCCTTTATCCAAAAACATAATGAATGTAAAAAGCAAAGGAGTGCATGTTTGCAGACATCAATGGAAACAGATTAAATGGGGGCTTTAAGCAACATTCCTGGGTATATAAGCATTTTATTAATTCAAGGAGGCTGGTTAATTTTTTTTAAGATTTACTTTATTTATTTTATGCATATGAGTTCTCTATCTGCATGTACACCTGCATTCCAGAAGAGGGCACCAAATCACATTGTGGATGGTTGTGAGCCACCATGTAGTTGCTGGGAATTGAACTCAGGACCTTTGGAAGAGCACTAGGCAGTGCTCTTGACCGCTGAGCCATCTCTCCAGCCCCGAGGCTGGTTAATTTTATAAGGCTTTGCAATGGTTCCAAGCAGTGAAGAAAAGCATCTAACCAAAAGTTTTTGGAGACAAGCTATAAATTCAAAAGCTGGTTGACTCATAGGAGTTGTATTACATCAGAGGTTGGAATGTTGCAGTTCTCAAGACCAATTATTCTGGAGCACTCATAGCCCCCTTAATATCCATTTATTTTCTACCTTTGTATGTTTCTAACATCCTCCTCACAGTTAAGTAAACAGGAATGAATGAACAAACAACAGCAGCTCACAAGCTAAGGATTCTGTTAGATATTATCTGAGACCTACGGACCTACTTTACTTTCTATTCATAGCCTGAATTGATCTCAAGCAGATTTCTAGCAAGCTGGCAGATACCATTCAGGAATGAATCTGAAGACTCTAAACCCAGTTTACCTCCCCTGCCTCAGTGATCATTTAAAATTAAAGCTGACCACCAAAGGGGGATGGGGACACTTGCCTCTTCCTCATTGTAGAATCTTGATACATGTGAACTAATATTGCCAAGTGTAAAAAGGGATTAAAAGTGTACATAATTTAGATTACAAATGACAGCTTCCAGGGGTCTACTCCAATTTACAATTCTCACTATGATCCTCTCTAAGACCCAGGCTTCCACTGTTCCTGAGGGCTCACTGGTCTCTATTCTTCTGAAACTAAGGATTGTTCCCTGAATTTTTAAATTCTTTAAGATGTGATTTAGTAGGACACCCCACCCCAGAGAAATGGAAGGAAGGGTTAGGTGGTAAAGAAAAAAAAAATGAAATGTGATGTATCAGCCTTTTACTACTAATTGTCACAAACTGTTTAGAATAATTAAGAAATGCAAACTAATAGTTATGCAAGCCGGTCACTTTGTTAGGTACTATGACAGCCTATTGTAATTATTTCTAAGCTAATCAGAAATAAAGCTGCTAATAGAAAAGCAACATCTGCTTATCCTAATATAAGAGATAGATAGGGCCTCTTCAAAAACCTCAAGACATCTGCAGAACATGGCATTCAAAGATGTTTTCGTAACTTTAGATTTTTTTATATCGAGACATATCAACTCCTGACAGCACCCCCTATTCTACCACAAGTAGAAGATGAGCATCGAAGAATCTCCAGTGGGAGATGATTGAATTAGTTGCAAGCCTATCTCTTGGTAGGAAAAGCCCCTTGCTCCAACTGTAGACAGACTGCTGTCCAAAAAGGACAAAACTTGGAAGCAGGTAAGTCGACAGCCTAGCTCTGCCAAGACAGAGTAGGTAAGTCCTTCATAACCCCTGCTCTACAATCAATGTCTGTCAGAGAAACAGGGCCAAATGACTGAAGATCAATGCTGTAATGTATGGAGAGAAAATGGGAACTGTCCAGGCAGCCACTGGTGTGTCATTTCTTAGTTTGGGAAGCTGCAGGCCCTGTATTTCCTATAAAATCAGATATATTTATCCCTCTCAGGTCTCTGAGGTGGTTGAAGAACAGATAGCTAGAGCCTCATAATTAAATTTTGAGTTGTTTAGGAGTCAAGAGAGTGTTATAGACCTAAGAAGATGCTTTTAAAGTTGTGTTGGAAGTTAGTATGAATGTTGAGTTAGATATAGAACTTTAAACTCATGGACATGGTTAGATAGTAGAATGTTAAAGTCAGGTGCCAAATACATGTGGACTGGACATTGGGAATGTACGCTAAGCCATACAACCCTCATAACTGTGGCCTAAATACCTCTGTTGTTTTGTATTGTATTTATTATTATAAGAGAAAGAGCCATTTGTTGGACTGAAAGGGGAAACTGTAGGGGGAAATAAGATTTACCTTAAACTTAAAAAAAGGGAAGAGGATGGGGGGTTGAGGCTAGAAGGGTGGGACTGGAGGGGGGAATAGGGAGGGGACTGCGATTGAGATGTAACTTGAAGAAATAAAAAATAAAGGAAAAAAAAAAGAAAATCTCCCCCCAAAATAAATAAAAAATAAAAAGGCAAGCTAAAAAAAAAATAGATGCGAATTAGTGAAATAACTTCATGGTCAGTAATCTAGATATTTCTGATAGAACTTTCTCAGGTATCCTTCCATCACCTGTAAGGTTGAGCTTCTCTTTTGGACTAGCTTTCCAGAGCCCCCATCCCGATTAAGCCACAATCAGAATAAAATATCAAGAAGACTATCATATTAACAAAAGGTTGAAATGTTATTTCCAAGTGCCCCCCCCCCCAAATGTCTATACTGGTCACAATATCCTAAACAGAGTGAATCTGAACTGGTATAAAGAAAAAGTGTTAATGGATAAACTTAAGTGCAAATTTAACATTTCTGAAGAAATCGAGGTAAGGTTTCTACTTACCAGAAACCTCCTTTAATTCACCCCCAAAATCAACTACCTCCGGACAGGAAATCTAATTCTATGTCAACTCATACAGTTGATATCCACTCAAAGAACTCCACAGTATTCAATATTATATACAATCAGCTTGATTTTTATTCATTTTGGTTATCTCTATACCCTAAGAGATAACTTTCACAGTTTAATCCCCTAATAAACCTTTCTTTTTACTCATTGAGTAGTGTTTTTGGTGGTTTCACTGTACCCTCACTTACAATTGTTACATTGTTCAATTAAAGACAGGTTAACAGGCTGACTAAACAGCAGGATGCCAGCCATAAGTGACCTCAAGGAATGTTATTAATTCAGTTTTGAGGTCCAGCAAAAGTACTTCTCTCTTAGTATGTAAAAGATACTTTCATTATAATATATTGTCATAGAACTACACTCAGTTATGAGCTGCTATGTGGGTTCTGGGAATGGAACCTAGGTTTTCTGGAGGAGCAGTCAGGGATCCTTGGAAACATCCCTGCATTGCTTTTATAATTTTCTTTCTATGGTTCATAGTAGTCACTTCAGGTTATGTCGATGAGGGCAGATTAGTTTTCTGATCCATTCATGTTCCTGGGTTAATCTCAGTGAAAGCATTTTGGCTTCTCTCTTTATATTCTCCCTTTCCTGCAGATTTCACTTACCTATAATCACCTTGTATTACATTGTATTGATGTTGGATAAAATAATGCCTATTTCTCTTCTTACACTTAGGTTCTTCCCTCACTTCTCTGCTACTAGGCATGGAGAAGTTAGATTGGATCCAAATTCTAAATTACTGAACAGATCTCTTTGACTAAAAAGAGAGATTGAACATGCAACATAATGGCAAGGTATTTGGAGCTTAGTCCTTTTGAAGGATTTCTTTTTTATTTTTTATCAGATAGATCATTTGATTTAATTTCTCTGACTCCAATTTTTAATATACTACAAACTAAAGATAGATCAATCGCACATCATCAAGAACATTGAGCAGAATATTCTCAGATAAACAAGGTAGATTCAAATAATATAGTTTAAGAATTAGTGAGTAAATCATTTATGTAGTTCTATGTTGGGTTCATATGCCAATATATGTTGATCTACCATGAAGGTAGTAATATATGGAAACTTTTTTACTTCTGGTAGGTCCTTAGAAACAGTGTGAAGAAAAGGAGGTATTGAGTTTTGTGGAGTGATAGAATTGGGGATGTAGATTTTTCTGACAAGTGTGTAGCTTTAATCACTCAAGAAATTTTTTATTTGTTTGTTTGTTTTATTTTTTTATTTAGAGGAAAAAAAATACACCCCTGAAGAACTAGGCATGGTGGAAATGATTATGGGGAATAAAACCCTTCAATTCTTCTCATATCTTTCTCTCTCACACTCTGCACATATCTCTAGAAAGAGAGTCACAGCTAAATAGCAGAAAGTGACAGACATATCTCTCAGGAATCCTGGAGAAACTAGGGTGGTGAACAGAGACTGGACACTGCTTCTTGCTTGGATTTAATTCTCTGACATACTTATTTATTTAGTGATTTAAAGAAAATTACTCACCACTTTCCTATCATTCAGTGATTTGAGACTGACAATATGGAAAACCCATATTTAAACTATATCCAAGAACAATTGCAGTTCCCTTCTAGTGAGCCAATCTGATTTGTTATGTTTTGTTTTGTTTTTCTTTTAGCATGCTTATGAGTTTCAGACTTCATGAATGCCAATTATATTAGAGAAGATACCAAAAATTATTTGACTGTGCCAGAATCCCTGTTTCAGGAAAGAATACCACTGTCATCCTGTATTCAGAATGTTGTATAATAGGAAGAATAATACATCCTAGCAATTGTAACACACAAACAGAAACACATATGCGAACTCACACACACAAACACAAGTCTTACATACTCTGGCTACTATCTTTTTTCGAATTGAGGTATTAATTATGGGGTGACAAAAATGAAGTTTCTAACAGATTACTTAGTAAACACGACAAAACTCATTCTTGCCAGTGAGTCTCTGTAAATACTTAGACAATATGAAAGAAGAGTTGCTGTAATATTCAACAGATCTATAGACAAGTGGGATGATCTCAAGCCTGACAATCTCAAAGTTAGCGAGTGGTGAGTCCAAAACATCAGAAGAAGCTAATCTTTGCTTATTTGTGCTATATTTTACATCTCTTACTGTGGCTGAGCATCCCTGGGTCCATTGCTGTTAGTACAATTATATAATGAAGGAGGTTCACTGTCTTTAGAGACACTTCACTCTAACTCATTTTTAAGAGAGAATTTTAGATAAAAGAGAATCAAAAGCTTATGATTACATCACTCAATTAGGATGTCAATCTTTACTCATATAATAAATAATTTAGTCCTGTTTCTTATATATGTGCCTTAAATATGCAAGCAAATCCAAAGCCCTTGAAGGAAGGACTTTCAATTATTTGCACATTCTTTAGACTTAGCCTCACCATGCACAGAATTAACACTCAATAAGAACTGATGAACTATAAATAATAGTTAGTAAATTAATAATAATTCTTATTTCTGATGCTTAAAGATGTTTCTGTATTATTAAATATGATATTATTTGCCTCATCTTGCTGTCCTAGTATAAATAATTTCCTCCAAACTTGAGTAGGAAATCATCATATATAATATGAAAAGTAAATACAATTATCTGTTTGAAAGAATGAGAATGGTGCTATGATTAACTATTTTTAATATTAAATATATATATATATATATTTATTTTTGTGTGTGTCTGCAGGTGTGCTATTGCACAGGAGCCATGGAACACACGTGTAGGTCAAAGAGAAATTTGCTGGAGCTGGTTCTTTTCCTCTACCTTATGGGTCACAGAGATAGAACACAAGTTATCAGGCTTGTTCAAAAGTCACTTTACAAACTGAATCATTTTTCCAGTCCTAGTGTTATTTTGTGTAACCAAATTTTCAAAGGAAGACTCAAAAATGAAAGATAAAAGGTTCTACTAAACAGTTTTTATGAATGAGTTGAGTTTGTGCAATATGTGTGTTTCTGTGATTGATGGGTTACTATTAGTATAATGAGGCAGATATTGCACTGCTCCATTTGGAGATCTCACCATAACAACTGCTTGTCAGATCAGTTATCCAAGTTGTTGATCCTTAATCCTGTTATAATGAGAGTCATATGGAAGGCAGTCTTCCTCCACTGACTGATGTTTTCCTGTGAAGTTAAAGGATCTCTGTGAATGAATGAGGTGTCTGCATCCTTCATTTTTCTTCCTATTTGCTTCCCCTGCTTTTATTTTATAGTGTTTATTTTTCATGAGGGTGTGTGGTTTAACTTGTTTATTATCTGATAAATCCAACTATTTTACAATCATAAATACAAAAGTTTTTGTGTACTCCTTACACAGGTTCTCAATTTGATCATAAGCTCTAGGAGCTCCTGAACATATTCAGATGTCTCTTGTCCCAAAATGTATGTAGATGATAATCCTTTCATTAAGCTAGTTCTTCAAATGGACTGGATGCCTCTTGCTTTTGTTTTCTTCCATTATGTGTTATTTGTCTGTTTTTTTTAATTATGTTTCTAAGACTTCGCTCTGGCAAAATATCTTTGTGACAGAGAATTCAATATACTCAACGAATCTAGGAAATTTCTCTTAGCAACAAATGGAGGCCATTACAGAAAACCACAACTAATCTAACTGAAGAGCTGCAAAATACAGTCTTGAAAGACACATACAAAACACTCTCATACCTAAGGTTTGAAGAACATTGAGGAAGAGAGAGTGGAGAGATTGCAAAAGCCAGAAGATCATAGAGTTTTCTGTGAGATTGTGTCTTTTAGTAAGTCAGAATTTACAAATATAAATTCTCACTAACATGACTACCCAAATGTAAGCTTAACAATGCCAACACCAATACATCAAAATGAAAGGGGAAAATCCCATGAGGCCTCAATACTATACAAAAAATTACAAGCACCTGACTTTAACATTCTACTATCTAACCATCTCTATGAGTTTAAAGTTCTCTATCTAACTCAGCTTTCGTACTAACTTGCCTCGCAATTTTAAAAACATCTTCTTAGGTCCAGAACACCCTCTTGATTCCTAAACAACTCAAAATTTAACTATGAGACTCTAGCTATCTATTCTTCAACCACCTCAGAGACCTGAGAGGGATAAATATATCTGATTCTATAGGAAGTGCAGCTTCCAAAACTAAGAAATGACATACCAGTGGCTGCCTGGACAGTTCCCATTTTCTCTCCATTCATCACAGCCTCAATCTTCAGCCGTTTGGCCCCATTTCTCTGAAAGACATTGATTGTAGAGCAGGAATTATGAAGGTCTTGTCTACCCTCTCTTGGCAGAGCTAGGCTGTCGACTTACCTGCTTCTAAGTTTGTTCTTTTTGGACAGCATTCTGTCTACAGTTGAAGCAAGGGGTTTTTCTTGCCAAGAGATAGGCTTGCCACTAATTCAACCATCTCACACTGGAGATTCTTCAATGCTCATCTTCTACTTGTAGTAGAATAAGGGGGTGGTGTCAGGAGCTGACATGTCTCGATATGTTAAAGTCAGGTGCCAAGTACATATGGACTGGACACTGGGAATGTATGCTAAGCCATATAACTCTCATAATTGTGGCCTATTTATTTCTGTTGTTTTGTATTGTATTTATTGTTATAAGAAAAAGAACCATTTGTTGGACTGAAAGGGGGAGCTGTTGGAGGAAAAAGATATACCTTAAACTAAAAAAAAGGGTAGAGGATGGGGGGGTTGAGGGGGAAGAGGGTGGAAGGGTGGGACAGGAGGTGGGAGTAGGGAGGGGATTGTGATTGAGATGTAATTTGAAGAAATAAAAAATAAATTATAAAAAAGGAAAAAACAAGAATAAAAAAAATTACAAGCAAATGAGAAAAGCTGGGAATGAGAGACTTGGCTCACCCATGGAACAAACACATCAATTAGCTGTCCAGTGCCATATTGTCAACCCTGAAAACATTACATTATATGGACTCAATAGGTTATATTTAGGAATATAAACATATAGACATGCATATACATCACATGCATATATACATACAATAATAATTTTAAAAATAGGCCATTATTTTGAAGAAGAGTGAGAAATGGTACAGAGGAGTTTCTGGAAGGAAAATAAGAGAAGGGAGAAATGCAACTAAATTATAACAAAAAATATAGTCAATGCGTCTTTCAAGGCAGATATCTAAGGAAATAGACAACAGAGTCAGTGAGGACACTTTACACTGTTCTAAGTCATATAGTCATATGATGTCTAGGCAACTTCAGTCAGCCACTTACTCACTTTAGATCATAGTATGAAGATTTTTTCCTTAAATAATCTTTAAGGAAAAAACATACTTAAGTGGGAATGAGTTTGTAGGAGACTAGTCCACTCAAAATGAACAGACTATAGGAGGAGAAAGGGGCTTTAGAAGTGAAATCCATGTGATGTGAAAGTGGAGGAGGAATAGTAAGAAAGATAAGGTTTTAGCAGAGAGTGAGTCAGGGATGTAGTTGAGGGGAATAGGTAGAGCTAGGATCAACTGAAACTAAGGATGTATAAAAAACACTTAAGGGAAGGTGATAATAGATAAACTAAAAAAACTCTAAATAATAACAAAAGGATTTTAAATGAAAATACTCCATCTGGGTAGATAAAGTTGTTACCAAAAGCTATTAGGTATTAAGTGAAAATGTTTGAATTTATTCAACAATAGTTAACCTATTTCTGATGGGTAGTTGGGCCTAGGGAAGATGCTGAGACCCAAAAGAGAACAGGCTATTGTCAGTGCTGTTGGATATTGTGACAGCTAGCATTAGTTGTCATATTTATGAAACTTCAAATAACATGAGAAGAGAATCTTAATGAGAGATCATTAATATTAGGTTGCCATGATGGCCTGGCTGGGGAATTGTTTTATTTATTTTATTAATGTGGGAAGACCCAGCCCACTATGAGTAACACAATTCCCTAGGCAGGTTTTTCTTAAGTATAGAAGAGAATACAAACAAGTCTGCTTCATTTTTTTTTTCTCTTGGCTTTAGATTGGGGGTGGATATGATATAATTATCTTCTTCAGCCACTGACACTGTGCCTTCCCTGCCACGATAGTCTCTAACTTGGAATTGTAAGATGAATAATCCTTGTTCTCCCTTAAATTGCTTTTTCTTAGGGTTTTCATCACAGTAACATAAATAGATCTACCACAGTTGCCCACCAGAGCTAATTGCTAAGATTGTACAGCTGAAGACACTACACATGTTGGCTAGAGTGCAGAGAAGTTAATCCAGAATAGAGAAAAATATTCCTCCCTTTGGTAAGACTTCATAGTGACAAGTGGGGATACTATGCAATCTTCTGAGGGAGTATGGCCATCAAAATGCTAACTCAGCTTGGAACATGGATATAATATTCTGGAACACCTAGACAAGGAGTTCCCACTGTGATTGGAAAGATGGCTGGACTCTTGTGAGCACTGAGGTTGCCTTTATAAAGGGCCCAATTTGACTTCCATCATTAATAAGGCAACACATAACTTCCTACAACTCCAGTTCTGGGAATCTGAAACCCTTTTCTGAACAGGTGCATCAGAACCACATAAGATGTACATTTGTAGGTGCAGTCATTAACGTATATACACAAAATAAAATAAATTACTTTAAAATGTTTCCACTTCTGCAATACTGACAATCCAGTTTTGGAGGCAAGCAATCACTCCTCGATTAAATGCAGACTCCACTCCACAAGTTCACATGCACATCCTATACTGTAAACCTTGACAGATTCCTGTGGTTGATGAGGCCATTGATCATAATGGGGAAGCTATTGGTGTTTTGCTGAACAAACATGATGTACTTATTAATTTATCTTCTAAATAACTATTTTTATATACATAGATTATTACCACCATCAGCACTTGTTAGAAAAACTCCTTTTTTCACAGTGGATAGTGGTAAATATAGGGATTTATAACTGGTAAAAAACATCCTGAGAACAAGGGACTGATGAATTTTCAACCATAAAAGTAATATCTATTGCAACTTCTCCAAGGATTAAGAAACCTTGAGGAAGAGGAGGTGGAAAGATCTGGAGGATGAAAGGGTAGAGTGAGTTGTATGACATTGTGCTACATTCTTGAACTTACAGCAGTTGTATTTGCTAGCTCTCACAGTTAGCTTCCATTATCAATTTCACACACACACACACACACACACACACACACACACACGCACGCACACACACACACACACACACACACGCACACACATACACACACACACACACACATGCACGCACACACATACACACAGAGTCAAGTGGGAAGAGGGAGCCTCTGTTGAATAAATGGCTAAATCAGATTGGTCTTTCGGCATGCCTGAGTCATTTTTTTTTTTTTGATTGCTAATTGATGTAGAAGGACCCAGCCCATTGTGGGCAGTTCTATCCCATAGCAAGTATGTCTGAGTTATATAAGAAAGGTAGGTGAAAAGTCCAGTGGGAGTAAGTCAGTAAGCAGTATTCCTCCTTGGTTTATGCTTCAAACACCGACCTTCTCTTTTAACTGCCTTGGCTCTACTTGTCAACAGAATATAACCTGTAAGCTAAAAGAAATCCTTTTCCTCTCCTAAAATGGTTTTGCTCAATGTTTATTAAATTTAGCAGAAAAGTGAACTACACCATCAACACAAAAACCTGCCTAATGTGGGCCTGTCAATTATATGCCACAGGGATCTATGAGGGTACAAGTCTCCCAGAGAATTTATGAGCCAACAAGTAGAGCTAATCCAGGGAGATTTGAAATCATACCTCAAGTATCTACAGGGAGGTATTGTCTCTATGGGCAAAAGACACCCTTTCTTTAGTGGTGTAACCACTGAAAAACAAACAAACAAATAATCCATCACTTAGGAGCATGAAAGAAATATCAATAAAATACAATGGGTTATAAAAAAGAAAGAATAAAAAAGGGGAAAAAACTATGAGAATTGTAAGAAGATTAGCTCAAAGGAGGAAGAACAGGATCAGCAGAAGTGAGCTGGAATAAGACAGAGTTATGGGAATTAATGTAATAAAAATATATTATGTATACATGTCTGAAAGTGTCATACTGAAGCCCATTACAATATATGACTAATGTGTTCGATAAAGAATAGATAGCTGGGAATTTGGAGAGAAGGCCCATGTTTAGGAACACTTCCTGCTCTTGCAGAGGATCTGATTTGACAAATACTTCCTATAAATGCAGAGTTCATTAACATATGTATTTCAAATAGTAAGGGAATATGAACTAACCAAATAAAGATGTGATTTAGTTTTGAGTTAAATGGATTTTATATGGACTAAGTAGGAAAATAGCCACTCTTCTGTTATGTGTAAGTCTTAATTCCTGGAAACCATTAACATGTTACTTGCTTAGGAATATGAAATTAGAGATGAATCTAATGTTAGCAATGACTTATGTTCAAAATAGAAAATCTTTCCAGAAGTATCCAAATAAACTCAATGTAATTATAAGGCAAGGAACATTTGAAAATGGAGAATCTAAAATATAGCTATATGTATCTTAGAATTCTAAGAAACCAAATAGGTCAGCAAAATTTTCTCTAATACATTTTTTATGATAAGCCCAAGACACAGGGCTTCTAGAAGGAAGCCAACACAAATAAGTGCCATTATAATTTGTATATGAGGGTTCTATCTGAACAATGATCTGTGGCATATGTCCATGTAAAGTGAAACTTTCACATCTAATTTCTAAATAACTTTAGGTGAACAACTTTTTTTTCACATCAGGTAGCCTGCTTCATATATTTGTCACATAGTTCGGCATTGTCCTAGGGTGTCTGATGCTAGCTGCAGTTTTATCATGTGTCTACTTCTTTCTTTCCATGCTGACTGCTTGGACATACTTTTCTCAAAGTTTCTGATCAATATATTAGCAACATTTTATCACACTGGAGATTTTCTACATTCTCTCTAAGCTAGGTAATCCTTCCAGAATTTAGAGTTCTATCATTTTGTTTCATAGAACCTTATTGTAGTGTAATATGTGCCTCAGATCTCATATGACATAATGTTTCTGCTGAAGTTCAAGTCCTAACTGATAGTAATAATGTATTTAACATATTATGTCAAAAGACTATCCTCTCTTTGATTAGACAAACATATAAACTGTGCAAACTTGTTATTTTCCTCCTTGTTATATTTTTATCTATTGTTGTGGCATGAATATCATGAAGTGGTTTTAATTCTGTATCAATTCACTTTGATACTCAAATGATTAGCTTAGGCTTAAAAATATATAAGCTAGAAGTTTCATCCTCAAAGCAATGGTTTCATGAGGAGGACCCCCAGGAGGCATGTGTATACCATGATTACTCCACCTTCTTGAATGGACTAATGTGGCTGTTAAAATGTGTGACATGATATGTCACCACCCTGGAAGCACAAAAACTGGTTAGTAACATATTGTTACTATGATCTTAAATTTTTGTTCATTATAAATGGTCAAAACCTTGGGTAATTTTGAACAACACAAAATGCACTGACACAGATGTTCCCTATACTAAGGTAATAATTAGATTTCTGTCATGAATATTTAATGGAAATATTCATTTTCATAGAGAAACGACCTGGTGATAACTTGAACATTGCTGGCATCTATGTCATATGAATATTCTCATTAAAGTGTTTCTTAGGAGACTCCTGGTTCCATGCATCTACTAAAGACAGCTAAACACTTATGCATGTGTTTAGATCCCTAGTATGCTCTAGAAAGTAGGACAAATGTCTACTTTATTCATTTCACCAAATGTGCATGACCATCTGGCACAATGCAATGTTACTCATTCCAACACAAGGATGTGCACTCTTGCTTTCCACAGATTGTATTATAGTCAAAACCTTTGTGATATCATTAAAGGAAGTGTTATGGCATTCTAAACACTTTTTAACTCTCATACACCCATATCTGATGGTAATCCTTGTTCTGAGAATCTCCTGTCTTAATGTTGTATAAACATTGCTTCCCAATTGTCCCCTGATATGCCAATAAAGCAGCTTACAATCAACTGAGCAGGGGAGAAAATAGGGCTAGACTTCCTGTCCTCCAGGAGGGAGGAGTTAGAGGAGGAAGTAAATGATTCAGAGACAGGCAGAGGTACAGGAGAGATCAGGAGAGAAATGACTGAAGCAGGAAAGCCACAATGTGCAAGTATCTCTGGGACTTACATTGGGAGGAAACCATATTAGTGTAGGGGGTTAAGAATAAAGTAATAACTGCTTAGTTCTTGTGTTGTAAAGCTTGTTTAACAAATAATATAATAGAATCTCAATTGTTTGGATGATAGACGGGTTAAGAGAGAAACAGAAACAAGCACAATTACATAAAGTTACATTAAAAACAAAGTGTCTTGTGGATGTCTTATCTCAACATAGTATGTATAGTGTGTACAACATCTATCTAAAGAAACTGATAATAAAGATATTACTATCTATTAGAATGCTGCAAATGAGATGAGACTTTTCTATTTTTGTAATGTAAGATACATGAGCTTCTTCCACTTGCTTAGCCAACAAAGATTTTTTAATTGTATTACATTGTGTATTGTGTGTGTGTGTGTGTGTGTGTGTGTGTGTGCATATGTGTGCTTGTGCATGTGTGTGCGTGTGTGTATATGAGAGAGAAGAGGGAGAGGGAGGGAGGGAATGAGAGAGAGAGAGAGAAAAAAAGAGACAGAGAAAGAGGAAGAGAAAATGCATGTGCATGTATGTGGAGGTCATAGGAAAATTTTGGGAGTCAGTTCACTCAAAGTAAGAATCATGAATGAGAAAAGATGCCTCTATCCACTGGCTCTAAGTATGGAAGGTTTTGATACTACCATAAAACCAGAACTTTAAGATAGATAGATAGATAGATAGATAGATAGATAGATAGATAGATAGA
>CAJQZJ010012579.1:955878-969343 GCA_907164525.1 Lophiomys imhausi
AGATAGATAGATAGATAGATAGATAGATAGATAGATAGATAGATAGATGGAGTGATGGTTTAAATGAGATGCCTCCACATGTTCATATATTTAATTGTTTGGTTTCAAGGTGGTTGATTGTTTAGGAAGGATTAGGGGTACCCTTGGAGAAGGTGATTCTCTGGCAGTGGGCATTGAGGTTTCAAACCTCAAAGCCCATATTAAGCCCTGTCTTGCTCTCTCCCTGCCCTCTGCCTGGGAATTAGGTTGTAAGTCCCAAGGTCCAGCTCCAGTCCCATAACTCCCTGCCTGCTGCCACACTCCCCCATGATGATCATTTAGTAATGCTCTGAAACTCTAAATAAGCTTCCAGTTGAAACCTTTCTTCTATCAGTTGCCTTGGTCATCTTGTCTCTTCACAGTAATAGAACAGTTCTACTTTTAGAGAACCCTGACTAATACAGGTGACAGATAGGAACATGGATGATAGATGATAGGTAGATAGTTAGATAGATGATAAATATAGATAGGTTATAGATAAATAGATAGGCAGAGAGATGATAGAAATATATCAATAAATTATAGATAGTTAGACAGAGATAAATAGGTGGATGGATAGCTAGTGATTACAAAATATATGGGGGGCAATTAGGCCTTAATCTTTATTCAAAAGCAATCTAGATTTTTTTTTTATTTTACTGTATATTCAACATGGTAGAAAATAGAGATCGTCCAGTTAAGGGAGTAAACAGTTCAACTGGAGCAGAACTCATATAAAAATAAGTGATGGCTTATGAAAAGTTTTCTTATTTCTTTGTGAGAAATCAAAACTACTTTTATGGTTGAACTATTGGAACTATTTTCATCTCTGTGGGGCTGAGCTAATGCTGAGACAACTATGGATCATCTGAATTCAGCACTATCATTTCACCAGTTCTAAAGCCTACTTATTTTAGCTGTAATATTTACAAAGAAATCTTAAAGGTGATTTAATGTTAAAACTTTGTTAAGAAATAGGCAATGGAAGAGTTCTGAGAGGAAGGTTATAAAACTCAAGGACTCACCTGTGAGAGCTGAGTTCCTAAGAAATGATAGTGGACTCCATTTCTTTAAGTACTGCTCCTCCAGTTTATTTGTTTATGAGGAGTGTCAAAGCATATTCAGGAATATTTTCAAGAAGGTTCTTTGGAAATTCTGTCTCTATAGTCTTTTAGTCTGTGTATCTTGGCTCATTTACTTTCTCAGTTCCAAAAGGGACTCTTCATGGAAATGATTTCCGGTAATACCTGAATAAACCATACTTTTCTAAAATTAATGTGCCTATGCATGAAGGACAACAACATGTAATTGCTGAGATTACATGTATTGCATTTGATATATTTATTGTGTAGATTTTATACTCACCTGTCCTGCCTTCAAAAACACTCTCTGTTACTTCTCCAAATCATACATTTTCTGTTTCAGTGTTTCTGATTTGGGTAGAATTTGTAAAACAGTGAGGATATCACGAGGAGATTTAAGCTGCTAAACATTGCCAAGCACTGAAATATTTCCATGGCCCCATTTTGACGGCAGATGTAAATGAAATGACAGATGAATGTAGAAGTTCCTTTTTATAGTATGATGCCTTCATGACTATATTGCACTACATCTTGCAAGACCAAAGTCTAAGGAATCTTAATGTATGCATGCATGCAAACAGCAGTCTGCTCCCTCCCCTCCACAACATGTATAGTCAAATAACACAATTAAATTTAACAATTAAATTACAATAGTCTTGACAATAACAGAATGTTTGAGACTTGTGAAGGCCAATACATGTAAATTAATTATGAATAAAAATAATGTTCCTGTTTTGGATGAGGGTAAAATATAAGAGTGAAGTGTCATGGCATAGGAAAAAGAGGATAAGCATTTATACAATTATTTTCTGATACATTTCATTATTGATCACATACTTACTACATTTAAATAACTAGATATTTATCACTGACATATGCAGCCAAAAATTACTGTGTATGCAGTATAAGGCTTAATACATGGTAATAAAATCCAGCAGCTAGTTATTTTGAAGCAAGCAAGCATCAGGAATAGTTCTGTCACCTACAACTTAACTTGACTTGGACAATACAAGCATCCCCCTTTAGCAATGCAGTTGGAAGCCCAGCAAATTCAGTTGTATGTAGTTATGCATATACAAATGCACCTGGAAATATTTCAACAGCATACTCCCCCACCTTCATCAAGATGCATGCACAACCCGTATGAAGCAGGGAATAAGATTCTCTTCCCTTAACACAACCACTCATACTCCCAGTACAATAAGGTAGGAAGGTAAGAGGATGAATAAACCCTTTCCTTCCCATATGGATTTCCGGTCATAGTGTTTCATCACAGCAATAGAAACCCTAACAAAGAGAGTGTGGACAAAGATGATTAATGAATATATTGCTCAGGAGGCATTCCAAGATTGAGGAAGATAAGGAAAAAATGGAAGAAGGTACTTGTGATGGATAACAGTAGAACTTCATGCAAAGAATTTGGACATTTTGTTGAGAAAGCTCCTAGGAGAGATGTTGAAAACAAAGCTTGCATTTTGTATCTTGTTTATAGCATATAATAAATAAAAGATAAATTAAACACACTAAATTAACTGGTATCTGATTAATTCTGAAATTTTTTTGGTCTATCAAGATTGTAAAAGGTGATAAAAATTAAATATTTGCTCAACAAAGCACATAGTATGAGAGATGTCCAGAGGATAAAATCTACATTTGATGGCTGCATGAAAATACTACACTTACTCAGTCCCACAGAGGTCTTCGAAGGAAGGTTCTAAAGAGACTTATCAATGTTTTAACCACCTTAGCTGTAAAATGACAGTGGGACAATCTAGGACTAACTGGCTAAAAGCCTTGTGTTTTTCAGCTGGAATTATACATAATATATCAACTAACAACCAATCATTCAATCAAAGGCTTCATATTTGATTATCTTGATCTTCAATTTCATTATGTATCATAGGTTCACAATTAAGCACTTTCTATTCTCTTCTGTCAAACTTTTGTACTCAGAGCTAATTTTTCTTGTTGTACGACTATGTTTTGTTATTGTACAGTAATTTTTTTACAATATTTAAAGAGGAAATACATAAAGATCTCAATTGAAAGTAAGAAGGAATTTATCCTGGCAGTCATAGTTGCAATGAGTACTGTGATGTTTTTTTTTTTTTTTCAAGTAATGTTTTTATCCCCTTAAGTCCTACCAGTGGTCTTACGGGATCTGAGACAGAGTTTCCAGATTTTTTTTTTTTAATGCAGGAAAAAAAAATCTGTCTATATAATTAAAATTATCTTTTGGGGTGGCTTACTGTGATTCACTGTCTCACAGGCTTCTGAAGTTCCAGAGTCTTCTAAGTCTCTTGGGGCTTCCCGCTCAATTTGAAGAATTGATACTTCCTCTGGAGACTATCCAGGGAGAATTTCTCCTTTGTGGTTTTCTTTCAGATGTCTCCTGTACTCTGTAACATTTCTGTCAGGTATCCTCTGCTTTCTGCAACATTGGTGGGCTTTCTCCTTCTCCAATAACTTTGGGATTTCATTCAACAATGTTGGGTGCCAGATGTATATGTTTTTATTTCTTCCAAATAGGGGATGAGATGACAGCTGTTTCCAAGTCTTTCCAGCTCTTTCTAAACTGGCTGGTTCAATTCAGCTGTTTGTCCTAAACTTCTCTCCCAGCTGATAAATTCATAATAGCTTCTCTTGGGTTGTCTTGGATTTACACTGAATTGTTCTGCCTGGCCTAAAATTAATTTTAATATTCTGATTCCTTCTCATTCTCTGGATTTTATGTTTTCATCTGTGACTAGCTTGCTCTCTGCAACCTGTCCCTATAAAATTGTTTCAGTAAAAAACTCAGTAAAATCTTTTTTCTCTTTCCCTGCACTGCTATTAAGCAACCTCTCTTTCTTGTCCTATTCTCAAGAGAGTTGGGCATATCCTATCTCTGAGTTAGTCTGTCAAATCTTTCTGTGAGTCATCACTTTGTCTGTCCTTGAATTAGATGTTATTTTCAAACATAGCTGCTTCCTTCTACAAAGTAACCTTACATTCATTGTTTTGGATTAAAGGTATGTTCTAAGTGTGTCAGTACTCCAGCCTGATCATGATGTAATACAGAATATGTCTTCATTCTAGGCAGATCACATAGATCTAGAAGATATTTGGATGTGATCATTTGCCCAAAGAGCCATGTTGCTGGATTAAAATTCCTCTAATTTAATTCATTTAATGTTTGTTTGAACTTTATCTACTTTGGAAAGCAGGGAAGGAAATTATTGATGATTTTTTTCTCAAGGGAATTGCATATTTTCTATCTATATATCTACATACATATATATGTATGTAAATGGCATTGTATCATGACATAATAGATATAATATATTATATATAATTATATGTACATATATAATTATTTATTATATATTATGTACATATATTATTATATATGTTATATAATATATTATAGTATATTATAAACATATATACATATATAATGTTATTATTATGTATTGCACATATGTATACATATATATGACATTGTCTCATGTAATCCAGGCTGGTTTCAAGATCTGTTGCTAAGATAAACCAGATTTTCCTTTCTACCTCCTCAAAGCTGAGAGTATAGTCATGCACCATTGTAGAGACTTGATGCAGTTCTGTAGATCAGGCCCAGGGCTTTCCACATTCTAGACAAGCACTCTATCAAGTTAGCTACACCACAACTCCTACATAGAGACTTTAAAGTTTAATAAATGTAAGATGAATTTGGGATTGTAAATGATCCATTGTAAAGTGTGACATAACAGCAGAAGCTGATGGATAGATGGATGTTGTATTGAATTGATTTTTTTTTTTCAGAAAGAGATTTAGTTTGAAGTTCAACGATGGGTGATAACTTCATAATGAGGATTATTGGGAGTTTAGGTGTTATGTTAGATAGATAAATTATGATTATAATATATGGGATATAAATTTACACATTACTTTTTATTTTCATATTCAAAAGAAATTTTTGAAATAATTAATTTTCTTTCACATAAATCAATCAAAACTGCCTTAGCCAAATAAAAATTAAAACATATTTCCTCATGTTAACTAGTTAATCAAGTATGTTACTACACTGATAAAAGTCTAATATAAAGAGTATAACTTTTTGTAAACAAAGCATACCTTTAATTTTTTGTGTGAAATGTGTTTGAAATGAGTGCATTTTCATATGTATACATGAGACAGTAACAACATTTTAATAGTCTTTACAAATAATTATTTTGTAATGTCTTGTATAGCAAATCAGTCACTCAGCTCTTGCATAGCTAAGAATTAGTTAAGTCTTGATTACAGATGGAATTTGTTCATGTGAAGTCTCAATTAATTTTACTGTACCTTTCCCCAGTGTTTTATCTAATTATCTCATCCTAGCGTTTGTTTCCTTAAAGATCTGTCTTTGCTAATAATTTTATAATTTTTAAACTAGCTTTTGTTTTGAAGAAAAACATACTAGATTCACAGACATTTTTGAGTATATGAAACACAACTTGCAAAAAGATGGATAGATAATACAACATTGAGCTTTGTTTCCTGTTTGAGGTAAGAAAAGAAACGGGGTTAATATGAGTTTGAATTGAACTAATTCATCTAATTCAGTTCCATAAGAAGTTGGAATCTTTGAAATTTGATTTCATTGTTTTTGAGTTTTCTGCATTTTTGTTTCTGTATGGAACAGGTCAGGGATATTAAGTGCCATCTTCTACCTTTATTGTAGAAGGAAGGCATCCTCTACAGCTTCTGTTATGTGATGGCCACACACACCTTCGCCTTATCTCTGTGTTTCTCACTCTCTGGTTCTAAATGTGACCATTCTCTACTTTTTATTCATTCATTCCATGTTGTTCAGAACAACATCATCTAAAAGTAATCTTCTGAGATGTTGGTTATTTTTTTGAGATCATTATAACTTTTTGTGGAAAATTCTTGGACATATAAACATATTTCTCAGTAGCAAATTTTCTTGTCATTTCTGTGTCCCAAAGTTTCAATGTTTTTAGAAAATTCACTAAATCTTCAGATTCTGTATTCATCAAAAGTGGCAAGCCTATCTCTTGGCAAGAAAAACCCCTTGTTTCAACTGTAGACAGAATGCTGTCCAAAAAGGACAAAACTTGGAAGCAGGTAAGTCGACAGCCTACCTTTGCCAAGATAGGGTAGGTAAGTCCATCATAATTCCTGCTCTACAATCAATGTCTGTCAGAGAAATGGGGCCAAATGACTAAAGATCGATGCTGTAATGTATGGAGAGAAAATGGGAACTGTCCAGGCAGCCACTGGTATGTCATTTCTTAGTTTTGGAAGCTGTGGGTCCTGCACTTCCTTTAAAATCAGATATATTTATCCCTCTCAGGTCTCTGAGGTGGTTGAAGAATAGATGGCTAGAGTCTCATAGATAAATTTCGAGTTGTTTAGGAATCAAGAAGGTGTTCTGGATCTAAGAAGATGTTTTTAAAACTTTGAGGCAAGTTAGTATGAAAGCTGAGTTAGATATAGATCTTTAAACGCATGGAGATGGTTAGACAGTAGAATGTTAAAGTCAGGTGCCAAATACGTATGGCCTGGACGTTGGGAATGTATGCTAAGCCATATAACTCTCATAATTGTGGCCTATTTATTTCTGTTGTTTTGTATTGTGTTTATTGTTATAAGAGAAAGAACCATTTGTTGGACTGAAAGGGGAAGCTGTCAAGAGGGAAAAAGATATACCTTAAACTAAAGGAAAAAAAAGGGTAGAGGATGGGGGTTCGAGGGGGAAGAGGGTGGAAGGGTGGGTCTAGAGGGGGGAGAGAGAAGGGAGGGGATTGTGATTGAGATATAACTTGAAGAAAAAAAATAAATTATAAAAAAGTGTCATGCTTTTAATCAATGTAAAACAAGTGGATGTGATCAATAGAAAACAAACAAACAAAAAAATCAACTATTTGCAGAGGGGAAAGTCTCACCAAGTAGAGTGGTTGTTGCACAAATTTCACAGCCTGAGTTCCTTTCTCAGATCCTACATAAACATAAAGGAAGGAGAGAATTAACTAAGTAGTTATCTTCTTACTTGTAGATCATGTACACACACACACACACACACACACACACACACACAAACACACACACAGTAAAACATAAGCACACAAATGGACACACATCATCTATGTACATGATATTAATAATAATGACAATAGTAGTAATAAATATATTAACAACAATCCAGCTACTTTGTGTTCACATTTTTCAGTCATTATTATACTGGATAAAAGGAGGATATATTAATTTAATAATTATCTTTAAACAAAATGAGGAAAACCCTAAAAGATCGAGTAGTAAATGTGGTAAATTCTGTACTGAGAGTAGTCATTGACTAAGATGTTCAATTATTTCTAACAAATATGAGAGCCAGGTCATATGAATGGAATTTGTATGTTTTCATTTAAGGTATGAAACTTCAGTCCCCAAAGTGGAAGTAGAGCATGGATGGTCATTCTATCCTGTGGCTCTGAAAATCCTCTCTTCACATTAAAGGGAAATAAGAAAAAGCATTGCTTTTATCCGTGCTCAGGAAAATTTAAAGGATACTGTTATCCCATCTGACACAACTATGAAGAGCTCTTCTTTATATGAAATAATGTACAACTTTATATTTCTTTCTGGGCCTGAGACAGAATAATGAGGACTAAGTTTTCTTCTTTCTCCTAAAAATTGAAACAACAAAGGAAAAGCAAAGAAGAAAGTAAGAAAAAAAATCAGGCAAAGTGTATAAAGAAGGATTTTAGACTTAGGACATCAGGCAATAAGTGTCAAAGAATACTGAAACAACAGAAACAAAGTAGGAGAGTGATCTGAGCACCCTGGAATACTGGCTGGAGGGCATTTCTGGGTTGCAGTGCAGGAAGCAGAAAAGTAGCTGGGACAGGAAAAGTTCTCTAAATTGAGGATACAGATGTGGGAGTCTCAATAATTCAGTATAATTGCTGCTACCAGGACACAAGAAGAGGCAACAGAGAGAACTGGGAGGGTTGGAAATCTTCAGATAGTCCCTTGATGATATAGGACAATATTGATGAGCAGATACACATCAAGAAAAATCTATTCTCAAAAGAGTACATTCCTAACATTCAGCAGATTCTATGACTCACTGCTGGGTGGAGTTTTTCCTAGGATAGTTATGCTAGGTAGAATATGGCATTCAAAGATGTTTTCTTAACTTAATATTTTTGATATTAAAACATGTCAGCTCCTGACAGCACCTCCCACTGTACTCCAACTAGATGATGAACATCAAAGAATCTCAATTTGGAGATGGTGGCATTAGTGGCAAACTTGTCACTGTGCAAGAAAAATTCCTTGTTTCAACTGTAGACAGAATGCTATCCAAAAAGGACAAAATTTGGAAGCAAGTTGACACCCTAGCTCTGCCAAGGCAGGGTAGGCAGGTCCTTCATAATTTTTGCTTTAGAATTAATGTCTGTCAGAGACACTGGGCCAAGAGGCTGAAGTTAGGTGCTCTAATGTATTAAGAGAAATTAGGGACTGTCCAGGCATCCAGTTGTCTGTCATTTCTTAGTTTTGGAAGCTGCTAGCTCTGTACTTCCTGTTTATTCTGATATATTTATCCTTCTCAGGTCTCTGATGTGGTTAAAGACTAGATAGTTATAGTCTCAGATAAATTTTAAGTTTGTTTAGGAATTAAAAGGATATTCTAGGTCTAAGAAGATGTTTTTAAGTTTGAAATGCAAATTAGGATTGAAACTGAGTTAGGTATTGAACTTTAAACTCACTGAGATTGATAATAGAATATTAATATCAGCTGCAAGAAATATGTATGGACTGAACATTGGGGATGTATGCTATACCTTATAATTTTGGCCTAATTATTTTTATTATTTTGTATTGTATTTATTGTTATAAGAAAAAGAGATTTTTATTGGACTAAAAGAGGGAATGGTTGGGGGGAAAGATACACCTTAAATTTTAAAAAGTAGATAGGAGGGTGAGGGTGGAAGAGAATAGCAGGGGGAACCAGGAGGGGAAGGTGGGAGGGGATTATTATTGAGGTGTAACTTGAAGAAATAAATAAATGTTAAAAAAGATTACATTCCTAGATATTACACAGCCTAAGATTGCTGCCTACCCTGTAGCCAGAAGAGAAAGCCTTGTAAGTCCTTAAGTACTGAATAGAGTAATAATTACAAGAAAATTATCTAAGTAGTAGAGTAAAGATAACCCTGATCCTACCTAAAATTAAAACCCTGGACAAATGAATGTTGCCATTGCAACTAATTTAGTTACACCCTAGAGTTAAATTCAAAACTTTTATAGAAAAAAAATTATAAGGACACAACAATATAACATACACATATTTGAAATCTACTGAAATATTACCTCACATGAATAGAGATAGAAAATTATGATTCATATTGATAATAAAAAATCTATATATAAAGATACTAGATGACATCAAGTTTGGGCAAGGCTTATACAATTATTGAAACAAATCACTCAATTCTTTATTTTTAAGAAGATTGAAAACTACATTACATAAGTCATAAAATAAATTTAAGAAGATCCAAATAGAACTTTTTTGAAAGAAAACACAATTACAATATCTGATGTAAACAAAACACTGAATGATATGAACAGCAGAATTGACATTGTAAAGGAAAGATTATTAAACAGACTCCATAACATTGAGATGAACACAATCAAAGGACTCAGAAAATAGTCAACAAAAAATGAAAAAAAGCAAGACTGATATCTGCACATGTGCTACTGTAAAAAGAGAGGGAATAGAGGTCTATTTGAGCAATTTCAGTGATGATGAATTAAAAATTTTCAAGTTTGTTTAAAAATATACATCCAAGTAATTAAAAGAATATTATATGCTTTCTAAAAGTATACATTCACAGGAAGGAATTTATGGTTATATTATTGAATGCAGAAGATATTGTATACAAATTTCAATTAATAAAGAAAATAGGAGAAATTATGTATTTCACATATAACAACTGTGAAAATAGTAAGTTTCCAACTAGAACCAGGATGAGGCAAAACATAGCAACAATTTTTAAAAGTTAATGAAAAAAGACAAACTTGACAAAAAATACTTTTCATATTAGAAATACATCTCTGTGCAGTGGTGAGGCTAGCCTTGGGACTGTGGAAATGTTAAATCATTCTAGTTGACAGAATAGAAATAAATATCATACAGCAACTTAAATATAATCCATGACCTTAATCATAGCAAATGTTTAAAAGACAGATAATTAAAAATTTATACGCACACACACAAACACATACACACACATGTGTGTATAGTAACAAGTTATGTTGATTTTGGAGGCAAGATCTTTTTTATTTCATCATTTGGAATCTGGAGCAGGAGGATCATGTGTTTGAGACCAGACTACAGTACATAGTAAGGTCTTGTCTATAACACCATACATATCTACCAAACAAAAAGCAAAGCCACAGTGTTGTAATGTAAAATTCATGTAGCATCTGAAACTATACAATATACAGTAAGTATGAGCAGAGAATATGTGCTTTCACTCACATCAGGAAGTCATAGTGTACACCAAGCAAGATAAAGCTTACTTAAAGGTTTACTGTGATGAGATATGTATGCATCATAAACACTTCTGAGTAAAAAATGTTCATGAATCAATTCCAACAATAATGTAAAATTGCAAAAATATATAGCTTACCCAAAGATTACAGTAAAATGAAAGGAAGCTAATATATACTTGATATTACCATAGAAAACATTACAGTATATTTAAATCAAACTGATTCAATAATTAACTCTATTGACAAAAGATAAGAATAAACTAAGGACAATATCTGAAATGAAAGCTGGCTTACTTCCAGAAGTAAATATAATGTTACAATTTAGTAAAATCTTAAGGATTGGAGCATAGACCAGCTTTATTCTAACGAAACAGAAAAATATGATTTTATGTAACAGATGCGATTTCACAGTCTACTTATTACCATGAATTAAGAAAAAATTTATTTTTTCTCAATAAATCCAGTTCATCCAGATCATTGAGAATTCCTAAATGTTAATGTTCCTAAGAGAAGTTCTTAAAATAATGTAAAACAAAATGTTTTGAACAAAGAAACTCAATGAAATAATAGACAAACCTACAATTTTCTCCAGGCTTTTTATCTTCAGTAATCAGTAACAGTTAGAAAGATACTATGTATCAGTAAAGTTTCTAAAGGGTTGAAAACACTATCAGCCACAATATTATACCCAATAAATTCAAAATAATTGAATCATGTGTCTATTGACAGTTCACCAGCAGAGGATTTAGAAATTAATCAGGTGTCTGACAAGTGCTGGGCACTAAGAATAGCATGGACTACCACATCAAGCAAGCAGAGCTCTCATGGGATCATAGAGACTGGAGTGGTAAACAAAGACCCTACATGATCTGTACTAAATCCTCTACACATGTACTAAGGCTGTCAGTTTGTTTTCTTGAGAGACTCTAACAGTAGAAGTGTGTGTGTCTCTGACTATTTTGTCTGTTCTTGAAACTCTTTTCCTCCTATTGAGTTGCCTTGTCTTATTTTATCTTGTTTTGTCCTGATTGTCTCTGTATGCTTCTGTTTTCTGAAGAGGAAAAGGAAGTGGAGTGGATTTGTAGAAGAAAAACAGGGGGAGATGGGAGGTGGGGAAGGAAGACTGGAGCAAATGAAAAATGCAGTCAAATGTATGAGAAAAAAAATCACTTTTCAATAAAAAGGTAAACTTAACACATTCCCAAATAATAGCTACCAAAAGAGAAAAATATCAAAAATGAAATTGAAGTCAACTATGGACAAAACAAACAAAGTCAAACATCAATTTTGAGAGAGTCAAGAACAATATTTTCTGGAAAATTTGTGTCCAGAAATAATTATGTTAATATATAATCTCGAAAAATCTAAACTATATAATCTTTGACTGGAAAAACAATATAGATGGACTAGTTAAACAAACAAGATAAGAAAGTAAATAAGAATATGACTTATTACAAATGAAAAATATCAAGTTATTCAAGATCCATTCTTTGATATATTTAAGAGACTTTTTGTTTATGTTTGTTTTGTTTTGCTTTTAGGCATTTTAGAAAGATAAAGTGAGTAAGTGAAAGATACATTTGACTTAATTTCAGAAAAGAGAGAGATAAAAGGGACATTTAATAAAATTTGGGATAATTTCTGGGTAAAAATCAGACTATTTTCAAAATATCTTCTTAGATCCAGAACACCCTCTTGATTCCTAAACAACTCAAAATTTAACTATGAGACTGTAGCTATCTATTCTTCAACCACCTCAGAGACCTGAGAGGGATAAATATATCTGATTATATAGGAAGTGCAGGGCCTGCAGCTTCCCAAACTAAGAAATGACACACCACTGGCTGCCTGGACAGCTCCCATTTTCTCTCCATACATTACAGCATCAATCTTCAGCCATTTGGCCCCGTTTCTCTGACAGACATTGATTGTAGAGCAGGAATTATGAAGGACTTACCTACCCTGTCTTGGCAGAGCTAGGCTGTCGACTTATCTGCTTCCAAGTTTTGTCCTTTTTGGACAGAAGTCTGTCTACAGTTGAAGCAAGGGGTTTTTCTTGCCAAGAGAAAGGCTTACCACCAATTCAATCATCTCCCACTGGAGATTCTTCAATGCTCATCTTCTACTTGGAGTAGAATGGGGGGGGTATGAGACAAGTTAGTATGAAAGCTGAGTTAGATATAGAACTTTAAACACATGGAGATGGTTAGATAGTAGAATGTTAAAGTCAGGTGCCAAATACATATGGACTGGACATTGGGAATGTATGCTAAGCCATATAACTCTTATAATTGTGGCCTATTTATTTCTGTTGTTTTGTATTGTATTTATAGTTATAAGAAAAAGAACCATTTTTTGGACTTAAAGGAAGAGCTGTTGGGGGAAAAAAAGAAATACCTTAAACTAAAAAAAAAAAAAAAAAAGAAGGGAAGAGGATGGGGGATTGAGGGGGAGGAGGGTGGAAGGGTGGGACCGGAGGGGGGAGTAGGGAGGGGATTGTGATTGAGATGGAACTTGAAGAAATAAAAAATAAATTATTAAAAAAAATAAAATAAAAAATCAGACGATTTAAATGGAAGATTACCTAAGGAGAAACTAGCTATCCAATTTGATCAATGAAAGAAACAACAGAACAAATATTTTTCATGTAATAAGCAGCATAATATTTTTCTAAAATAAACTTTCAGGGTGAAAATTCAAGACACAGATGGTTTCAGTGTACTGATGACATAAAGAAGACCTGGAGGGGTGTAGAGAGCTGCGAAGTGCCGCGCCCTAAAGATGGCGCTGGCCTCCGCCTTCCACCAGCCCGACGGTGA
>CAJQZJ010012579.1:969353-1054650 GCA_907164525.1 Lophiomys imhausi
TTTCAAGGGACCTGAATAAACTGCAGGAGAAGAGCTTTTGTGAGTTGTGTCATTCCTTGCTGGACAAGGGGGGGACGCGACAGAGGGGAGGGAAATTTGATCAAGATGTAACTTGAAAAAATACATTTAAAAAGGAGAAAAATTAACACATTAACCATGGATATGCTATTGCAACAAAGCAAAGTATTTCTATATTAGATTAAAATTTTCACTGAAGATATTCAGAATCATAGATTATCTGCCACATGAGCAAAGCACCTCCATGCAAACTACTACATTCTAGGAGTGCTATAATGGAAAAATTTGTTTAATGGATGCTCAACTTTAAAAGAAAGAGAGAAGTTCTTGTCATACAGGTCTTTCTCTTGCTTGGTTAGAGTTACCCCCAGGTACTTTATATTGTTTGTGGCTATTGAAAAGGGTGTTGTTTCCTTGATTTCTTTCTTGGACTTTTTATCATTTATATAAAGGAGGACTACCAGTTTTTTTGAATTGATTTTGTATCCAGTCTCCTTGATGAAGGTGTTTATCAGTTATAGGAGTTCTCTGGTGGAATTTTTGGCGTCACTTATGGCCACCTAATTTTTGACAAAGAAGCCAAAACGGCACAATGGAAGAAGGACAGCATCTTCAACAAATGGTGCTGGTCCAACTGGATGTCCATTTGTAAAAGAATGAAGTTAGACCCATACTTATCACCTTGTACAAAACTTAAGTCTAAGTGGATCGAAGACCTTAACATAAGGCCTGACACACTAAATCTACTAGAAGAGAAAGTAGGGAAAACCCTCAAACTAATTGGCACAGGTGACAACTTCCTGAACAGAACAACAACAGCTCAGGACCTGAGACCAACAATCAATAAATGGGACCTCATAAAACTGAAAAGCTTCTGTAAGGCAAAAGACATTGTCACTCAAACAAAATGGCAGCCTACAGACTGTCGCATCAACCTTGACCAGCAAGATCGACGCAACTCTCAAAAGCTCTTCTCAAGCAGTTTATTCAGGTCCCTTGAAAACAGTCTTCCGAATGCCCGGGCAGACCCAACCCACAGGCTAAATACTATATGAACAGCCAATCAAGTAAAGCCACGTGGTGCTATCTTACAGGCCCATGTATGCGGAAGCAAGCCAGATCAGCGGTCTTAAACAAATATGGACTTGTTTACCACCGAGAGTGCTCACCATCGGGTTGGTGGAAGGCGGAAACCAGCACCATCTTTAGGGCGCGGCATGTCGCAGCTCTCTACAGTTCCCCCTTTTTTGTTTTTGAAAATGTTGGTAGAAGTCCCTGGAAAGTCTTTGTAATCCCCATACCTGGGGATCTCACGGCGGGCCTGAGCCTGTAGGAGGGTGGTGCTCAAACTCTTACCCGTCTCTGGGTCAGCCTCTCCACTCGGGGCTGCCCTGTCTTAGGTGGCCGAGACTCATCTGTCCACTCCATCACTGACTTACCAGACCCTAATGTCCGTGGAACGAATACCTCAGTGGGCAGGGACTATGCTCAGTGAAGATTTAAGGCTTCATGGCAGTGAGCCATGCCTGAGGGGACTGGCCTGCCTCAATGGCAACAAGGGCCTGTATAATCATGGCTGCATTACGCTTCTGTGTGGCTCTCATATTGTAGATGCACCATAGGCAAACCAGGAAGGCTAATATCATCAGTATTGCCAAAGAGCCTACGCCTGCCCATTCCTTAAGATGATCCATAGCCGTCTGTATCCAGGAAGTCAAACCATTAGCCAGGCTCAGATCCACCCGAGTGGAGTTGATGTGGACAATTGTCGCTCTTAGCTCTCTCATCTTATTTTCAAAATCAGCCGACCAATCCTGTAAGAGGAGCTCTGACAATTGCTTAGACAGATTAGCAGCCTTTGTTAAATTTTGATACCGCACCGAAGTAACACACAAACCCTGCATTTTCCACTCATACCCCAACTGTGCTAGTTGCCAAAGAGTATCAATCTGTTCTTGTATTAAATCTATGCGTTGATTAACTATCATAAGGCCTCCTTTGAGATGAGAATTCATAGAGGTCTGAGTATCCAATGCCTGTTCTACGTTGGCTGAGATGTCATTCAGGGCATTGGCAGTCTGTATAGAACTAGACAAGGCAATAGCTGAGGCAGTAACCCCACAGCAGCAACAGTGATGGCAGTAACAATAGCCGCAGTGATGCCAAAATCTCTTTTAAGCCTGAATAGCATCATGGTACTAGAGGCCTCTACAGGAACTGGTACATATCGAGGCATTCTAGTCACCACAGCCACAGGAAAGACTGTGGCATTCCAGCACAGGGCATAAAAACATGTGTCCGGAGTGCATACTAACATTTCTTCACCCAAGGATGCACTCCCATTACTTACAATCCACAGAAAAGGAGGCCAGAGACACACTGGCGAGGCTGAAAAGGTCTTATTGCGGTAAGAATGAAACAAAGAATTCCAAGTACCGGAGCCACTACCACTAGAAAAATCAATATTGGTAGCGGACCCTAGGGAAAAACTACCTCTTTGATAAATTCCTCCCCCAAGCATAAGTATAGGTCCCAAATCCATACAGCTACCATTTGCTCCACACAAAAGCCATAAATCAAAAGGATTGGTGGCAGTATGCTGAGGATCCCTAGTAGATATATCAAGCATTCCTGTACAAGACTTATTCACTATATTACTAATCATGGGGCTAAAGGAAAAATAATCTTGGTGAACCCAAACTGCTCTGCGCCCCTGACTTCCAGTCCAGGGAAAAGGTCCTTCCTCTCCTGCGGATCCTCTACAAAAAGGTGCCCAGCATGGAGTCTGGGGGGGTCCCAGTCAGAGACTCGTGTGGGCCACCACCCCACAAGACGAGAACCATTGCTCGAAAACAAACCATCGCCCCTACCCCCAAACCTCAGTTGTGGTAAAAAATCTGCTGACTGCTGAGACAATTTAATGCATTTTGTATCATCTGACCTATTGAAGCTCTTTAAAAAGCACAGACTACCCCGCAAGCTGACATTTCTATTACCCTCTATAGGGCTTTTCTGATCATCAAAGGGAAGGTAGGGTAAGCCTAAGCTTCTATTACTGCTAAATAAGCGTGGAAACACAGTTGCATCATGTCTGACCAGCATCGGCTTTGGGAATATCAACAGGATCCCCCATCTCGGCTCGGTCATCCCTGACATCATCACTGCTACTATTACCAGGATCCCTAGGAAGGTCTTCATGACGAATCTTCCTCACAAGGCATTCAGGGACCCACACTGGATCTTGTTGATCCTGAGGAAAACACAAACAGATCCTCTCGCAAATGTCAGCACGGGGTCAGGCCCTCGCCAAGAGCCTGTCAAAATATCCTTCCATTTCACCATGCCTTTAGGTGGACCATGGGAATCCTGATGTCTGTCTGCTGCTGAGCGGCCTTGAGCATCCAAATTTAAAAAATTTAAAGTAAATAAGGCTAAAGACTTTCTCTCCTTGGGGGTACGGCCTTGGCCTATTCCCCCTTTCTGTTTTTGCAAACATTCATTCAAGGTGCGATGAGCACGTGCCACAATTCCTTGTCCTTGAGGATTATATGGTAATCCGTGATTAAGCAGTACCTCCATCTGGTTGCAGAAGGAGACAAAGGACTGAGCCGTATAGGCTGGTCCATTGTCCGTTTTCAGCTGTTGTGGTTTTCCCCATGCAGCCCAGGATTCTAAGCAATGCCCTATGAAATTGTGAGCCTTTTCTCCACTCATAGGTGTAGCATGTATGATACCTGAGCAGGTATCCACAGGTACATGAATATATTTTAAGGTTCCAAACTCTGAAATGTGGGTAACGTCCATTTGCCAGATTTTGAGTGGCATCAACCCTCTAGGGTTCACTCCCACACTGGGAGGATGATGATGAATCACACACTGAGGACAGTCCAAAACCGCTTGTCTAGCATCTGCTCTAGACAAATGGAATTTCTGCTGTAGAGTTTTTGCATTTACATGAAATAATTGGTGAAACTGTCTGGCTTGGTCCAGGAATGAGCTCCAAAAATGCATTCCATCCTAGTCCATTGATCAACTGTATCATTACCCTCACTTAATGGTCCAGGTAATCCTGTATGTGCTCTGATATGTTGAATATAAAAACACCTTTTTCTTTGCCAGATTAAAACTTGTAACTCTTGTAATAAGGCACATACAGTACTACTATTCTTAATAGGACGTGCTAATTCTAATACTTTCACTGCGTTGACCACATAGACTGAATCTGAGATCAAATTGAATGCAAATTGACATCTTTTAAACACCTCAATTAGTATTTTCAACTCTACTATTTGGTGGGAGCCCCATTGAAATTGGCATAGCACGGGCTCTTGTCTTTCTATCAAATAGGCTCCGCAGCCTGTCTTTGAGCCATCAGTATACTCATTTGGAGACCCTTGAAGTGGTACTGCTGAAGTAACCTTAGGGAATATCACTGGGTGCTCTTTAAAAAATGATAGCAATGGATGCTTAGGATAATGGTTATCAATCATTCCTTCAAAGCTACATTGCAATATTGCCCAATCATCTACAGTGCCACACAAAATCTTAATTTGATAACTGGAATAGGGCACTATTATACTGGCAGGAGCAACTCCAAAAGACTGCAAAAATTGTTGGATACCATTCAAGGCTAAAGCAGCAACTGCAGTGGGATAATGTTCTATGGATTTTTTTCAGAGAAATCTTCGAATAGGTCCATAATAATGGTGCGTCCTGCCATTACAATCCTGTAGGCTGACCATAGGTGGCAAATATGTACAATGCAATGGGCTGTCCTTCCTGCCATCTCTTTAGGAAGGCACTCTGCAACCTTTCTTCCACTTTACATAAAGCTTTTCTTGCTTCTTCTGTTAATTGCCTAGGAGAATTAAGTGCTGAATCACCTTTCAAAATATCATATAGGGGTCTTATTTCATAATTTGGTAGCTTCAAATAGCCTCTTACCCAATTGATATCTCCTAACAACCTTTGAAAATCACTTAGAGTCTATAAATTATCTTTTCTTATCTCAATCTTTTGAGGTATTATCTTTTCAGGTCCAATCTTCGCTCCTAAATAATTAACCACATTTTTCTTTTGAACCTTATCAGGAGCAATAAACAACCTTTTCTTTTTTAATAAGTGAACTAATTCTTCATAGGCCTGATCTAACATTTGTTCACTCTTAGCTGCCAGTAAGATATCATCCATATAATGAGCACATCTCTAATCTGGAAAATTATTTCTCAAGGGAGCCATGGCTTCCCTCACATACAGATGGCACATAGTGGGGCTGTTTGCCATGCCCTGAGGTAGTACCACCCATTCAAACCGCTGAACAGGTTCTTCATGGTTACAGAATGGAACAGTAAATGTGAATCTCTCACTATCTTTGGCACACAAAGGGATGGAGAAAAAACAATCCCTTATATCTATAACTATTATGGGCCATGAGGCTGGCAAAGATGATAAAAGTGGCAAGCCGCGTTGCACTGGGCCCATGATCTGCATTTGTTGATTTATGGCACGCAGATCATGCAACAATCTCCATTTTCCAGATTTCTTTTTAATGACAAAGATAGGTGTATTCCAGGGAGATACAGATGGCCTTATATGCTTTAAAGACATCTGTTCATCCACCAAGTCTTTGGCTGCATTCAATTTTACAGAGGAAAGTTGCCACTGAGGAACCCATACTGGGTCCTCCCTCTTCCAAGTTATGGGAATGACCTCCTCAGTGGCCCCTAGGAAAAACCCAGGCCCTGTCTCTTTTGTCTTTGCTGCATAGATATGGGACTTTTCCGCCCCTGCAAATATTTCCCTATTCCAAAGCCTGGAGCATATCCCATATCTTGCATCATACGTAGGGCTGAATCAGAATAATCATTACTCAATTTAAATCCCATATCCTTTAAAAGGTCTCTTCCCCAAAGGGAGATAGGGAGCTCAAGTACATATGGCTGCATTTCTCCTGAGTGGTTTTCTTGGTCCTACCACTTTAATAATCTTGCACTCATATCTGGAGTCTTAGCATAACCCAGGCCTTGAAGTGTTTGAGAAGAGGCTTGTACGGGCCAACCTGAAGGCCAGTCTTTCTTTGCTATGATACTCCTATCAGCCCCAGTATCCAAAAGGCCCAGGATCCTTTTTCCATCAACTTTTAACTCCAAGACAGGACGTTGGTCCAAATCCAAGGAGAGAAAAGTCAGATTTGTGCCCGTGGACCCAAAACCATCTTTTCCTCTCTCTCGATCCCTTGCCGCATAGCGTTCATGTAAGCTCGGCAAAATGACCAACTGAGCAATTCTATCTCCAGGAGAGATAGCTGTTATACCATGGGGGGAGGCTACCATGATCTTAACCACTCCTGTATAATCTGGATCTATAACCCCAGGATGGACAATAAGTCCTCTCAAGGCTGATGATGACTTCCCTAACAGCAAGCCAACTGTACCAGGTTCAAGGGGTCCTTTAAAATCTGTTTCAATTAACTGGACCCCCATTTGGGGCATTAATACGAGTCTGGTGGTGGAGCAGAGGTCCAATCCTGCTGAGCCTGCAGTGGCTCTCCGCGGTCTCTCGGATGGCGGAGGGTTGGCCATCTCTCTTGATTCTGTTCTTTGTCCTGATTCTCTACTGCCCCATATATTTGTGGGCCCTGGGGTCGTGGGCCCCGCTGTCCGTTTTTTGGACAAGCGCCACCATAACCTTGAGTCAAATGCTGGCCATGGATGTTTGTCACCGAATGGCACTCATTAGCCCAATGGTTCCCTTTCTTACATTTTGGGCATAACCTCAGCTGCCAGGGCGTTGTGCACTTCCTGTACTTTCTGTACTCCTTCCCTCGGGGCGTTGTCTTTTAAAGTGTCCCATCTTGCCACACTTAAAACAAACTCCTGGACTTCCTCCACCTTTTCTGGTCAACTGTACTACCGCGGCAGCAAGACCAGCATTAGTTAACGACACTCCAAGTTCTCTACACACTTTCATCCAGGCTTCTAGCCCTTTGTTCTTGTAAGGGGTGATAGCGGCTCTACACTCTTTGATGCATTGCTCATAGACCAACTGTTTTATTAGTGGCATAGCAGCATCTGGATCACCAAAAATCTTCCCTGCCGCTTCCACCAATCGTGCCACAAAGTCTGAAAAGGGCTCCATGGGGCCCTGTAGAATGTTAGTTAAGTTCCCACTCACCTCCCCTTTGTTGGGAAGGGATCTCCAAGCCTTGATAGCTGTCTGGTTTATTTGTTCATAAACCTGATTGTGCTATCCTGTCTGCTGGTTGGCAAATCTCCCCTGCCCAAGCAGCATATCTCTATACCAGGCTGGATTTCCATTTCTCTGATTAATGGCTGCTTGCTCAGTGACATACTCAATCAAGAAACTTTCCAGTCTAAGTATTGCCCTGGACTTATGCAGGCACGGGCCAGGCCACTCCAATCACTCGGGGTCATACAATGTCTGCTTAATGCTTCTACTTGAGCCAATGTAAAAGAAGCAGTAATGCCATAGGTACGAACCGACTCTGCAAGCGATTTAATTACTTTAAAATCAAGCAGTTCCTCGTACCTGTTCCCTTGTGGGTCTTGGTATACCAGATAGGCAAACTGTAATTCTGTTCTTACTTGTGTCCACATCCCCGGGCAGAAAGATCTCCCCACTTTCAGGGACTGAACAGGCTGATCTATCTGAACGGCTTCTGGGTATGGAGGGGGAGTTGAAGGCGCCACGGCAACGGCTTCACTTACACTGACTGCCGCCAACGTGTCTTTCTCTTTTACCCTTTTCTTTTCCCTTTTTCTAATAGTAGTCCTCTCCAACTGTTCTATTAGAGCATGTAGCTCCCCTTCAGAATCCGTGCCCTCTGAGCCCTCAAAATCTCTAAAATCTCTAAGATCGGGATAGAGAGGGACCTTCTTTTTGCTTCCCTTTTCACTGTCTGCTTGCTCAGATCTTTCCCCTTGCAGCAGTTCCAAGGCTGATTCACCCTCCTTGACTGCTTTACAGCATTTCTGATCTTCTAAACAACTCCTCACCATCTTCCAAACCGGTCTTACTCCATACTTCAGAGTACCTTGCTCCCAAGCAAAATCCAAGTCCATGACTTATTTGTCCCAGCAGGATACCGTAAGATTCCCGGACACCGCAAACCACGAAGCCACGGAGTCGCATTCATTCAAAAATCTCTCTAGGGTTGACTTCTTAAGTTTCAATTTCCTAGCTAAAAGTAACTCCTGAAGAGACAGAAAAATTGGATGTGACTGAGACGATCCCATGATTAAAATTTTACTTTCCGTTCGCATTTTCCGTGAAACTTTATTGTCCCAATTTATCCCGGGAACTTACCAGTGCACTGCCCCTGACTGCAGGAGTTCTGAGTCTTTTCTGTTCCCCGTATGGGCCACCACTTGTCGTGTCGATCTCGAACAGCAAGAATGACGCAACTCGCAAAAACTCTTCTCAAGCAGTTTATTCAGGTCCCTTGAAAACAGTCTTCCAAATAATCGGGCAGACCCAACCCACAGGCTAAATACTATATGAACAGCAAATCAAGTAAAGCCACGTGGTGCTATCTTACAGGCCCATGTATGCAGAAACAAGCCAGATCAGCGGTCTTAACCAAATATGGACTTGTTTACCACTGAGAGCGCTCACCATCGGACTGGTGGAAGGCGGAAACCGGCGCCATCTTTAGGGCGCGGCATGTCACAGCTCTCTACAACAGACTAGGAGAAACTCTTCACCAACTCCACGTCTGCCAGAGGGCTAATATGCAAAATTCTCAACATTCTTAATCATTAGAGAAATGCAACTCAAGACTACTCTGAGATTCCACCCAACACCTGTCAGAATGGCTAAGATCAAAAGCTCAAATGACTGCACATGCTGGTAAGGTTGTGGAGAAAGGGGAACACTCCTCCATTGCTGGTGGGAGTGCAGACTTGTGTAACCACTATGGAAATCAGTCTGGAGATATCTTAGAAAACTTGGCATACCCTACCTGAAGACTCAGTTATGCCACTCCTGGGTGTACATCCAAATGATTCCTCACCAATCTACAAGACATCTCCACAACTATGTTCATAGCAGCTTTACTTGTAATAGGTAGAAAATGGATAAAACCCAGATGTCTCTCAACTGATGAATGTATAAAAAAAAAAACCATGCAATTTGCAGCCAAATGGGTGGAACTAGAAAAGCTCATGCTGAGTGAGCTAACCCAGTTCAGAAGGATGCACATGGCATCTCTTCACTTATAATTGGATTTTAGCCCTATAGTACAGGATAACTATCCTACATTCGACACACCAAAAGGATCAGGAATATAGACTTTGTTACCTATTAATGTGACAAGTTGCCCTATGGGTGCTGCCATGTAAGCCCCCAGTACAAGAGAAAGCTCTTTGCCCTCATATGACTTTTGAACTGAGAGGAGCTGATATATAGGGAAATTCCACAAAGGAGAAGAGGGATGGGTGGGAGAGGGAGGAGAGGGTGGAAGGGAGTAACCAGGAGGGGTGGAAGGAGGGCACTGTAATGGAGATATAACTTGAAGTAATAAAAAAAAAAGAAAAAGAAATAAAGTATCTCAAGGAAAAAAATTCTGTGGCACATTTACACAATGGAATACTACTCAGCCATCAGAAACAAGCAAATCATGCAATTTGCTGAAAAATTGATTGAACTAGAAAAGCTCATTCTGAGTGAGCTATCCCAGACCCAGAAAGATGTACATGGCATCTATTCACTTGTAATTGGATTTTAGCCATGTAATACAGGATCCATCCTATAACCAACAGACTGAAAGGAATAGGAACATTGAATTTGTTACTTGTTAGTGGGACACTTTGCCTTAATAGAGCTGCCATGTAGGTCCCCAGTGCAAGAGGAAGCTCTTAGCCCTCATATGGCTGCTGAACTGCAAGGGGCTGATATGTAGGGCACTCCACACCAGAGGAGTAAGATAGGTGGGAGAAGTGGGAGAGGGTGGCAGGGTGAGAGTGTGGTCCTGAGAGGGTGGAACGAGGGGACTGTGATGGTGATGTGAATTTAAAAGTAATAAATAAACAGTAAAAAAAAATAAAAGAGAGAAAAATTGTTCTAGTAAAACTTGCAATTTTGTGTAAATTCCTAAAATGATGCATATGAGAGTTACTTTGGGCTTTATGCACTAGAGAAATAGGCATATAGTAAGGGTTGGGTTGTCCCTTCATTTCACAAAGTCTGAACTTCACTTTTTTTGTAGTCTATAGGCACAATAAATCCAAACAAACAAACAAAATCCCATGTAAATTTACCTAGACTTTTCTGTTTCAGTAGAATTACAGATGACATTGAACTGATTGAACAGACTTCATGTTCTTCTTGCTAAGGCTTATTCAGTTCATCAATAAAAAAGAAAGAGAAAATAGAATATGCCTCACAGCTAAGTTTAAATAACTAGGAAATAATGAATGTGTGAGCTGGATGTTGCTCATTTGGTAACTGCTTATCTAACAAGCACAAAAACCAGGGTTTGATGTCTAGCACAGCATGAATCAGGTATCTTGGTGCATACCTGTAGCTCTGCACTGCGAAACTAGAGGAAGACGTATTGGACTTCCCAGGTTATCTTCAACTAAGTAGTGAGTTCAAAGATAACCTGGAATCCATGGGATCTTGTCTCAAACATACAAACAAGCAAACCAGGTGACAATATATTTCAGTAATAAGGGAATTATATAAGATGTGTGAAGGCTTAAAATGTAATTCCTAGCACCAAAAGCAAACAAGCAAGCAAAGAGAAATCAAATGCAAAAGCCAATAGAATTTTTCCTTGTAGGTAAACATTTAATAAACATATTGCTTATGGTAATTATTATCAGCTTAGTGACAGATAAACGTATTTGAAATCTGACTGAGGTTTTATCTCTGTCCTTTATTCTTGTTGATGTTCTTCTAAACTCATGTGGTTAAAATATGAGATAATTAATGTCAAAATCCAGTATTCTAAATCAGTTGTTGGATATGAAATCTTAAAGTACTGTTGAATATATGCTAAATGATAACAAATTTTAGAACTTCTTGATTGTCAAGAATCTTCAGATACTTACAGGATTGACATTGGCTTTCCTAATTTCACATATTACTATGTATATATTAAGGAGAAACTAATTATTTTTCTTGTCATTGCTCTAAATATGGCATTGAATATGTCTGGGTTTTGGTTCATTTCAGGAAAACCCAAATTAACCACTTTAGATGCCATAATTTCAATTTTGTTGAAGTTCAAAATGCAATAATTATGTGTTGTCAGAGGCTCTAGTTCTCTAAAGATTTCAAACGATAGCCAGGGCAGGTAGAAAATGTCTGACAGGGTTAGAAATCTTACCTGAAATTTTGAGAGTCAAGCTGCAGCTGCAATAGAAATTTCAAGTACTTCGATATGACATAAGCTAGTTAGCTTGAAGAACAAGCTAAAAGGTGGCTGGTAGACTGAAGCCAGAAAGCTTCTAGGGGAAATCCTGTCCATATCCATAGGAACTCACATCATATTGTGTGCCTTAAATTACAGACAAGGAAGGAAGTACTTAATATTTGGTGTACTGGGTTAGTCTTGCTTTAATATGACCCTTCCTTCCTATTGCCTATTCCTCCATCTTAGAAAGAGTGCCAGATGTCCCTTAACCGAAGAATGGATTAAAAAATGGTGGTACATCTACACAATGGAATACTACTCAGCTATCAGAAACAAAGAAATCATGCAATTTGCAGCCAAAATGGATGAAATTAGAGAAGCTCATCCTGAGTGACTTAACCCAGACTCAAAAAGATGCACATGGCATCTATTCACTTATAGTTAGATTTTAGCCATACAGTACAGGATAACTATACTACAACCAATGCACCAAAGGGAACATCAACATAGACTTTGTTTGTGGTCAATGAGACACTTTGCCCTAGTGGTGCTGCCTTGTAGGCCCCCAGTATATGGGGAGGCTCTTGTCCCTCATATGACTGCTGAACAGGGGCAGGGGACTGTTATGTAGGGACACTCCACTCCAGAGCAGTGTGATGGAAGGGATTGTGGGTAGAGGGTGGGAAGGCAGGACTGGGAAGGTGAAAAGAGGATACTGTGATGGAGATGTAACCTGAAGTAATAATTAAATATTGAAAAATACCCCCCCAAAAGAAAGAGAATAACTGTGTTGTTCCATTATATCTTGTTATTATGTAATTTAGTGTTTTGATTTTTAAGAGACATTAGAGCCTGAATTATCATGCAGACATAATACACGGGATTCATACTTTTAAGCTCTGCTTGAGCTACTATTAAAATCATAAGAGCCTTGGAGCTTGGCTGAAAACTTGGTCTCCAGTGGGTGCTATTGAGAGATGGTAGAAACTTCAGAAAGTCAGGCATAGTCGGAGTCACAGCATTGCCACTTTCACATTCTTTGTGTTATTGATATGAAGTATCAAAATCTGTAAAATTATAGAATAGGAAAGTGAACACTGTGGAAAACTTTAAATAAGATTTGTATTGCATATTAGTTGTGAATATGTATGATGTCGTAAAACTATGAGGACTTCAACTGGTTCCTGTCAAAATAATCAGTGTTATTATAATTTTAGAAAATGCCAATATAATGGGTCAAATCAATTGAAATACTTTCTCCAATCTTTACAAATTGGATTTCAGAAGCAGCATTAGAGCTTTTCTTTTAAACTAAGAAAATTTAATTTTCTAAGCATGTTCACACATGTGATTTAATGGAGCTTTGCTCAGGGATCATATGTGTGCCAAGTATAATTTATTGTTTATAAATCCTCTCTAATTACAAAGCAGTTCCAGAGCACTTGAGGACAGATCTGTAACTCAGATTACACAGTGAGTAAATTCTACATGATTGTGTGTAAAGGGTGTGATCCTTTTATTAAGCACATTGTTAAATTATGTAAAGTAATCCATTTAATTAAACAAACAAACAAACAAACAGACAGACAGCACAAAATAAATTGTATTGAGATTTTTCTCCCAACTGAGCACACTAAGCATCTTAAAATATTGACACAATTGATATTAGAGAGATCATTTAACAGAGCACACAGGCTAAGACCTCCAACAACAGGCAAATGTTGTAAATGTTGTCATTTGAACAGGTTTCTAGGTGGTCAGAAATTTCAGAAACATAGAAAAGCAGTTAGGGAGGTTTTCCTGAGTTGAAATGAACTATGGGGCTTAAGAATGGTGAAGTACACTAAAGAACTCTTACAGCTTTAGATATAAACATATATAAACATATATATATATACATGTTTATATAAACACCTTCAGCAAGGTGGCTGGATACAAAATTAATTTTAAAAAATTAGAAGCCCTTTTTATATAAAAATAAATGCACTGAGAAAGAAATTAGGGAAATAACACCCTTCACTGGAGCCACAAACAATATAAAATACCTTGGGGTAACTCTAACCAAATAAGTGAAAAGCCTGTATGACAAGAACTTCAAGTCCTTCAAGAAAGAAATTGAAGAACACATCAGAATATGGAAAAACCTCCCATGCTCATGGATTGGTAGGATCAACATAATTAAAATGGCCATCATAACAAAAGCAATATACAGATTCAATGCAATTCCAATCAAAATACCAACAAAATTATTTACAGAACTGGAAAAACCAATTCTCAAATTCATATGGAATAACAAAAAACCCAGGATAGCTAAATCAATCCTGCACAATAAAAAAAAAAACATCTGGAGGTATCACCATCCCAGATTTCAAGCTGTACTACAGAGCAACAGTAATAAAAACAGCATGGTACTGGTATAGAAACAGACCATCATATCAATGGAATCGATTTGAAGATCCAGAAATGAAACCATACACCTATGGTCACTTAATTTTTGACAAAGAAGCCAAAACTGTACAATGGAAAAAGGACAGCATCTTCAACAAATGGTGCTGCTCCAACTGGATGTCGACATATATAAAAGAATGAAATTAGAACCATACTTATCACCTTGTACAAAATGTAAGTCCAGGTGGATCAAAGACTTTAACATAAGGCCTGACACACTAAATCAATTAGAAGAGAAAGTGGGAAATACCCTTGAACTCATTGGCACAGATGACAACTTCCTGAACAGAACACCAACAGCTCAGGCTCTAAGACCAACAATGAGACCTTATGAAACTGAGATGCTTCGGTAAGATAAAAGACTCTGTCATTTGAACAAAACGACAACCTACAGATTGGGAAAAGATCTTCACTAACCCCACATCTGACAGAGGACTAATACCAAAATTTAAAAAAGAACTCAAGAAATTAAATGTCAAGAAACCAAATAATCCAATAAAAAAATTGGGAACAGAGCTAAAAAGATAATTCACAAAAAAGGAATCTCTAATGGCTGACAGACAATAGAAGAAATGCTCAGCATCCTTAATCATCAGAGAAATGCAGCTTAAGACAATTCTGAGATTCCATCTCACACCTGTCAGAATGGCTAAGATCAAAATCTCAAATGACAGCACATGCTGTTAAGGGTGTGGAGAAAGGGGAACACTCCTCCATTGCTGATTGGAGTGCAAGCTTGTACAACCACTATGGATATCAGTCTGGCGTATCTTAGAAATATTGGAATAGCTCTACTTCAAGACCCAGCCATACCACTTCTGGGTATACATCCAAATGATTCTTCACCAAATAACAAGGAAGTTCCCTCACCTATATTCATAGCAGCCCTATTTGTAATAGCTAGAAACTGGAAACAACCCAGAAGTCCCTCAACCAAGGAATAGATAAAACAAACAAACAAACAAACAAACAAACAAAAAAACCCGTGGTACATCTTCACAATGGAATACTACTCAGCCATCAGAAACAACAAAATCATGCAATTTGCAGCCAAATGGATGGAATTAGAGAAGCTCATCCTGAGTGAGCTAACCCAGACTCAGAAGGATGCGCATGGAATCTATTTACTTATATTCGGATTTCAGCCATATAGTGCAGGATAACTATACTACAACCAATGCACCAAAGGGAACATCAACATAGACTTTGTTTCCTGTCAATGAGACACTTTGCCCTAGTGGTGCTGCCTTGTAGGCCCCCAGTATATGGGGAGGCTCTTGTCCCTCATATGACTGCTGAACAGGGGCAGGGGACTGTTATGTAGGGACACTCCACTCCAGAGGAGGGTGATGGAAGGGATTGGGGGTAGAGGGGGGGAAGGTGGGACTGGGAAGGATGGAAATAGGACACTGTGATGGAGGTGTAACCTGAAGTAATAAATAAATACTAAAAAAGAATGGTGACATACATAGAATGCATAAGTTATATCTAGATCCTTGCTTAGTATGAACTGAAGCCCTCACTTGAATACCAATATCTGCGTGGTTTTATAGTAATGGGGTTGAAGAATGGTGAAGTACATAGAATGGAGAAGACATAACCTAGAACTTTGGTTAGGATCAACTGTAGCTCTCAGTTGAATGCTAATGTCTGTTTGTTTTTATAGTCAACTCCAAGGAGCCAATAATACAGGACTGGAGAAAGTGTACCTACTGTAGGTGGCTAATGTCTTTCAACTGAAGAGCTCAACAAGTTACACTTTTATTTAGGATCTAACTGCTGTTTCAGGCTATTTAATACCTGTGGACTTTGTGGAAGTCTTATGCCTAAGTGAAATATATTAGAATAAAATGCTTTTGGAAAAAAAAAACTATTGTAAGTATATGAAAACATTTTTATTTTACTTATTTATTTGTATTTTCTACTTCTGTAATTTTATTTTTAACTAAAGTAAAGTTATATTACTTCTTTCTCCTCCTTCCAAAATCCTCCCATTCTTAACATATCCCTTTTAAATCGATGGCCTAGTATTCTTTAAAAAAATTGTTATACACATACATAAGCAGATAAATACATAGAGTACAACCTGCTAAATCCATTTAATGTTGCTTGTATGAATATATGTTTAGGACTGACTACTTGGTAATAAATAATCAATTAGAGAGTTCATCTCTCTCTTTCTCTCTCTCTCTCTCTCTCTCTCTCAATCCCTTAATTTCCTCCAGCTTTTCAACTAGAGTTAGGAGCCAGTGAGATTTCTGACCATCCCTGTTTTTTATGTCAGTTCATGATATAATTATTCATGTCCTGTTTAGGCATACATATTGTGGAGATTTCATTGGTTTGACTTCCTTGTCTTATTTGGAAGACACAACCTCTCAGCAATGCTTCTTGGTCCTTTGGCTCTTACGATATTTTCACCCTCCAGATGTTCCTTGAGCCTTGGGTGTAGGGGATGGATTGTAGATTAATGAATTTCAGATAATTAGATGGAACTGGAAAATGTAATATTGAATGAAGTAACCTAGACCATAAAAGACAGATACCAAATATTATTCTCAAGTCTGACACCTAGCTTCAGATCTTCAGATGTGACTATATAACCACATAAAACAAGATAGTAAAAGGAAATCAAGGCTGTGGTTGAAGGGTGTTTAGAAATGGGACTAGCATTTATTTTCTTGAGTTCTTTGTAAATTATGGATATTAGCCCTCTGTCAGATGTGGGGTTGGTGAAGACTTTTTCCCAATATATAGGTTGCTGTTTTGTTTGAATGGCAGTGTCTTTTGACTTAGAGAAGCCTTTTAATTTCATGAGGTCCCATTTCTTGATTGTTGGTCTTAGAGCCTGAGCTATTGGTGTTCTGTTCAGGAAGTTATCACCTGTGCTGTTGAGTTCAAGGCTTTTCCCCACTTTCTCTTCTAGTAGATTTAGTGTGTCAGGCTTTATGTTAAGGTCTTTGATCCACTTGGACTTAAGTTTTGTGCAAGATGATAAGTATGGGTCTAATTAGTCTATGAGTTTTATATGTAGACATCCAGTTAGATAGACACTTTACCCTAGTGGTGCTGCCATGTAGACGCCCAGCATATGAGGAAGCTCTTAGCCCTCATATGACTGCTGAACTGTGGTGGGGTCTGATAGGTAGGGACACCCCACTCTGGAGGAGTAGGATAGGAGGGGGAGGGGTAGAAATTGGGAGGGAGGGATTGGGAGGAGTGGAAAGAGGGTACTGTGATGGAGATGCAACTTGAAGTAATAAATAAACATTTTTTTAAAGAGAAAAAGAAAGAAATGGAACTAGCAAGACAAATGATATAAATTTGGAAATGTGAAAGTTAGTTGGGGAGGAGAGAAGGAAGGTAATACTGAAGAATAAAGAGAGGGAGGGATAAATAATATAATAATGCTTAAAAGTAGGAAATCATTATTTTACACTTACGTGAATTTATGGATTACATATAAATGTATATGTGTACATACGCATATACTTTAAAAGAAGTTGTGCTACTTGAAGCAATAACGCTCCTCAAGAGTCATTGACTAACAAGAACCCCATTAATAGAAATGAGAAATCTCTTTTGATTTGTTGGTCAGGGAAATCTTTAATACTCCCTAAACAATTTCCTATTGCTGAAGTTGACACACAATTCAGAGACAGGACTCGAAGAAATTGAAAAATTTCTGATTGAAAAATCTTTTCACTTAGGACTAGCTTTTATAATAAATGAGACACTCTTCACTGGTGGTACTGCCTCGTAGACCCCCAATGAATGAGGAGGCGGCTCTTGGCCCTCATACAACCTCTCAACTGAGATGAGGGACTGTTATATAAGGACACCACACCCCAGAGAAATGGGATGGAAGGGTTAGGAGGTAAAGAAAAAAAAATGAAATGTGATGTTTCGGCCTTTTACTACTAATTGTCATAAACTGTTTAGGATAATTAAGAAATGCAAACTAATAGTTATGCAAGCCGGTCATTTTGTTGGGTACTATGACAGCCTATTATAGTTATTTTCTAAGCTAAGCAGAAATAAAGCTGCTAAGAGACCAGCAACATCTGCTTATCCTAATAGAAGAGATAGGGCTTCTTCAAAATCCTCAAGAGATCTGCAGAATATGGCATTCAAAGATGTTTTCATAACTTTAGATTTTTTTATATCGAGACATATGAACTCCTGACAGCACCCCCTATTCTACCCCAAGTTGAAGATAAGCATCGAAGAATCTCCAGTGGGAGATGATTGAATTAGTCGCAAGCCTATCTCTTGGTAGGAAAAGCCCCTTGCTCCAACTGTAGACAGAATGCTGTCCAAAAAGGACAAAACTTGGAAGCAGGTAAGTTGGCAGCCTAGCTCTACCAAGACAGGGTAGGCAAGTCCTTCATAACCCCTGCTCTACAATCAATGTCTGTCAGAGAAATGGGGCCAAACGGCTGAAGATTGATGCTGTAATGAATGGAGAGAAAATGGAAACTGTCCAGGCAGCCACTGGTATGTCATTTCTTAGTTTTGGAAGTTGTAGGCCCTGTACTTAATATAAAATCAGATATATTTATCCCCTCTCAGGTCTCTGAGATGGTTGAAGAACAGATAGTTAGAGTCTCATAATTAAATTTTGAGTTGTGTAGGAGTCAAGAGAGTGTTATAGACTTAAGAAGATGCTTTTAAAATTGTGTTGCAAGTTAGTATGAATGTTGAGTTATATATAGAACTTTAAACTCATGGAGATGGTTAGATAGTAGAATGTTAAAGTCAGGTGCCAAATACATATGAACTGGACATTGAGAATGTACGCTAAGCCATATAACACTCATAACTGTGGCCTAATTACCTCTGTTGTTTTGTATTGTATTTATTATTATAAGAGAAAGAGCCATTTGTTGGACTGAAAGGGGAAACTGTAGGGAGAAATAAGATATACCTTAAACTCAAAAAAAAGGGAAGAGGATGGGGGTTGAGGGTGGAAGGGTGGGACTGGAGGGGAGCATAGGGAGGGGACTGCGATTTAGATGTAACTAGAAGAAATAAAAAAGAAAGAAAAAAATTAAAAAATATATAAATTTGCATTTAAAAGGGTAAAAAACAGAAGATACTATGTAATATGCTAAGGGAGGAAAATACTCTTGTTAGTATCTTATGTTTGTATGTAAAGCTGACGGCCTATCACTTAGGCAGGAAATAAGTGAGAAATCTGATAAGTGAAAAGGATTCTGGGATAGGGATTCTAGAATAGTGGCAGGTCAGAGCATATTCACCAAGATCATGGAGGAGGATACACCCATGGTACCTAGCATAGTTAACCAGCCACATGGCAGAATTTATACTAGAATAAATGGGTTAGTTAAGTTTTAAGCTAATTAGAGAATGAGCCTAAATGTATGGTCTAGATATTTGTAACTACATTTTGAATCAGAGTCTTATTTCTGGGACTTTGTGGGTGGGAAGAAGTACACACATTACAATAAACACTCAAAAGTCATATCCAGCTGTTATATCCATAAATCAAAATAACAACCAGCAAGACAAGATATCACTAAAGTTACAAGATAAGCAAAAACTGTCTACTTGGATTTAAGACCAACTCAACAGGAAGAAAATCATGCCTGTCACTTCAGTTTTAGCCAAATATGCCTGGCTAATCAATATCATGAATCTCAGATAAGGTACTATTACTACATTCTTAAACCAGTATATTTCCTAACTGTATTCTAAACACATATCCTCCTTACAGCCACAGATAATTGTGTAGCTCTTACCCTTCTTCAAAGAAGATTGTCTTTCCTACAGAAGGAGACTACCAAGAAATCCACAGGTGTCCAAAATGCAGACAATAACTATGAGTTGCATATATTCAAATAGTTTTAAGAAGATATTTTTCTGTAATTTTCTCATTTTGATAAGTTCTCTGTGTGGTTTTGTGGTCAAGATAGTAGTATTATCATAAAAAGGATTAGGATCATATGATGAGAAATGACATTAATTATTTTTTTGAAGATCTGGTAGAATTCTCCATACAATCCAACTGTCCCTTTTATAGGTTGGGGATTTTTAAAATTACTGCTTCTATTTCATTAAGCATTATGGATATTTTTTAATTTTTATTTTTAAAATTTCTCTCTCATATATTGCATCCCAACTGCAGTTTCCTCCCCTTCACTTCCCTTCAGTCTCTACCCTCTTCAACCTTCCCTCTCCCTCACTCCCATGCCCCTTCTCTGTCTCCTCTCAGAAAAGAACAAGGCTTCCATAGACATACACCAAACACTACATTAGGTAAGACCTGGCAGATAGCATCACGGCCAGGCTGGATGAGGCAACACAGTAGAAGGAGAAGGGTCCCACAAACAGGCTAAAGAGTCAGAAATACCCTTTATTACCACTGTTATGAATCCCACAAATACACCAAACTACTCAGCCATAACATATACTGTTTATTTTATCTTGATTTAATTGGGAGGTGATAATATGTTTTTAAAAATATACATTTCTTTTAGAGTTTTCAGTTTGGTAGAATTACAGACTTTTAAAGTATATCCTTATGATTCTCTGTATGTTCTTAATATTTGTTGTTGCAAACCTTTCATTTCTACTTTTATTAATTTGAATCAATTTTGTCTTTTAGCTAATTTGGTTAAAGTCTTGTCAATGTTGTTGAATTTCTCTAAGAACTGCCTCTTCTACTTTGTTTCATTGATACTTTGTATTGTTTTGTTTGTTTTTTTATTGTTTTTGTTCTTTCTCTTTAAGTTATTTCTGTTCTGAGTCAATTTATTCTTCCTACCTACTCTTTTTTTTGGTATTATTTATTCTAGGTTTTCTAAAGGTTTCAAATGTGTCATTAGTTACTAATATGAGATCTCTCCAGATTTTTGATGTAACATGTACTTCTATATACTTGTTTTTTAGAACTGTTGTTTGTTTGTTTGTGTATTTATAAATGGAAATTAATTCTTACAGAACCTGAAGAAGCATCCTGGCCATCAACAGGAAAAACGTTAAATGAAATAAATGCAAAGCATGAGTTGAACAGCAGATTTTACACTAAAGTCAAAAGCAATAAATTGAAGATATGTGAAAAGTACCAAATTTGAACTACAATGATATAAATGACTAGTGTATGTAAAAAGGAACTTCAACCAAAAACGACTGCGGGATGCTGTGATCTCCTCTTTTCCACTTGACTGTAGACCACCAATGCATGTTCGACTTCCTTTCCCTTGATAACAAGCTTGTTCAGCAATCACCTAAGATTCCTGGAATGCCTACCCATGCTAATGAGACATCTCAGGACCTTAGCCTTCAGGAAAAGACCTTTGCCCACACTGGATATTTATGCCCCTTCCCCAAAGATCTAAATAAGCATCTTCACTCCAATATATTTGATCTGCTTCAATGCAGGTGCTCCCAAGTCATTCTTAATCTGTCATGCTCACCGCCATTCAAACCCTGTTCCCATCATCTCAATGGAGACTGAAAAGCCCATTCGAACCCTATTTCAGTCTTCTCAATGGAGACTGAAAATTCAAAAAGGCCTGGACAGATGTGCTGCAGACTCTAAGCGACCACAGTTGCCAGTCCAACAAAACATTCAATCACCGTAGGTAGAGAAAATAAAATATTCCATAATAAAGTCAACTTTAAACAATATTTATCTACAAATCTAGCCATAAAGAAGATACTAGAAGGAAAATTTCAACCAAAGGTGGTTAGCTATGACCATAAAAATACAGGAAATAAATAATCTCACACAAGCAAAATCAAAGGAAGGAAAGCACATACACACACACATACTCATATACCACCACTACCACCATCACCACTACCAACAACAAAATAACAGGAAACCACAATTTCCTATTATTTTTTCTCAATAACGATGGTCTCAGTTTCCAAATAAAAGTTTTAGAAAAGATGCAGACCACAGAACGGATGCAAAAACAGTTTCCATCCTTCTGCTGCATCCAAGAAATATATTTCAACATCAAAGATAGACATTACCTCAAGGTAAAGCTTTGGAAAAAGATATTCCAAGCAAATCGACCTAAGAAAAAAGATGGTATAGCTATTTTGATATCTAATTAAATAGACTTCAATCAAAAAATAAATGAAAGATATAGTGAAGAACACTTCATATTTATTAAAGAAAAAAAAAAACATCCACTAAGTTGATATTTCAATTTTTAACCTCTGTGTCCCAAACACAAAGACAAGTTCTTAAAAGAAACACTATATAGCTTAAATTACATATTGACTGGCCCTCACTCACTGATAGAAAAAAATTCAATTTTGGATTTTCACCAATAGCTGATCATCCAGATAAAAAACAAAACAGAAAAATACTGGAGCTAATTAATGTTATAAACCAAATACACCCAACAGATCTTTACAGAGCATTTCAGGCAAATACATAATAATATATCTTCTTCTAAGAACCTCAGCTTTCTTCAATATCGACCATATACCCCAAAACAAAGAAAGCATTGTAACCATATATTTTTATTTATAGCCACTTATATTTATTGGCACCTATCTAACATCTATCTATGGACATCTAATTAACCCTATTTTAATTTCCTTAAAAGGATATCAATTTTCTTGGTGTAGGTCCAAGATTTGGCCAGTTTACAAACAAACAAACAAACAAAAAGTTAAATCAAGACTATAGTAGAAATTTTAATAGGCCTCTATCCCCCAGTGATATGGAAACAGTTATTAAAATTCTCCAATCCAATAAAATCACAAGGCCAGATTATTTTAGTAATGTAAAATTCCTCAAATTGTTTACCAAACAGAGGCAGAAGGATCAATGCTCAATTCATTTTATAAGGCCACAATTATCCTGATAATAAACCACATAAAGACTCAACAAAGAAAGAATTACGCATCAATTTCCCTCATAACATAGAGGCAAAATTACTGAATAAAGTAGATGCAAATCTAATCCAAGAGCACATCAAAAAGCTCGTCTACCATTATCCAGTAGGATTCATTCCAGAGATTCAGGGATGCTTTAATATACTAAATTCATTAAATATAATCTGCCATAAAAGCAAACTGAAAGACAAATACATGATTATCTCATCAAATGCAGAAAAGGCCTTTGAAAAAATGCAGCAACACATCATGGCAAAAGTCTTGGAGAAAGAAGGGAATACAAAGGTAATTTCACTAAATTCAGGAACAAGACAAGGCTCTCTCCTCTCCCCATATCTATTTACTTTAAGTGTTAGCTACTGTGATAAGGCAACTGAAGAAGATCAAGAGGGTATAAATTTGAAAGGAAGAAGTCAAAATATTCCATTTGCATATAATATGACAATAAACATAAGTAATCCTAAAAATTTCACCAAAGAACTCCGACAACTGATAAAAACTTTCAGCAAAGGTGCTGGATACAAGATTAACTGAAAAAAAAAATCAGTAGCACTCCTATATATGTGACAAATGGGCTGAGAAAGAAATTAGGAAACTTCACCTTTCAAAATAGCCTCAAATTACATAAAATATTTTGTGGCAACTCTAACCAAAGAAGATAAAGACTTCTATGATAACAACTTCAGGACTCTGAAGAACAAAATTGAAGAAGATATCAGAAGATCAAAAGATCTCCCATGTTCATAGACCACTAGGATTAACATTATAAAAATGGTCATCCTAATAAAAGCAACCTACATATCATTGCAATCCCCCTCAAAATTCCAAAAGAAATTTTGATAGGACTTGAAACCACAATCTTCATCTTCATATGGAAAAGCAAAAACAACAACAACAACAAAAATAAGTTAGCTAAAACAATCCTGAACAATAAAAGAATTGCTAAATGTCCCACCATTCCCAATTTCAAGTTGTACTAAAGAGATTTAGTAATAAAAGCCCTATGGTATTGGGAAAAAGAGACACAATAATCAATTGAATAGAAGACTCAGACAAAAAGCCACACACCTATAGACACATGATTTTGATAAAGATACCAGAAATACACACTGGAAAACAAACAAACAAACAAACAAAAAAAGACAAACGGTGCTAGTCAAACTGCATGTCTGCATGCAGAGGAATGCAAACAGATCCATACCTATCACCCTGCTCAAAAGTCCAAGTGGATCAAAGACCTTAACGTAAAATCAAGTATCCTGACCCTGATTGTAGAGTAAAATATTAATATTTGATATTGATACATATAATTATTAAGATAGTAGAGTTATTCCTTAACCTGCAATTTACTAAAAAAACACACAGAGACTTGTTAGATTTTAATAAGACTTAAAGCACTGAGGCTGGGCAAATCTTAACACTCTAAGCTAGCTTTCTGCTTCCTAGCCAAAAATCCTCATAGATATTTGTACATTCTATATTTGGTCTAGTCCATTGAGCAGACTGCTCTCAGTCAAGTACTCTTCTCATCCACATTCTAACCCATGGCATCTCTCCTTCTTCCTTCCTCTCTTTCTTCCTCTTTGTTCTTCTCTGATTCTCAAGCTCAAGAACCTTAGCTCTATCTACCTCTCTCTTCTGCCCAGTCCAGGCTATAGGCATATCATTCAGCCAATCAGGGATGACTTAGGAGGCAAGGTTACACAGTATGACTCAGTGTATGTGAGAATATGCTTGTCTGGACTTTAAACAGATATTGGGGAGGTAAGCAATTAATATTTGAATACAACCATCTTCGAGATAAACCCCAATACTTGATAAAAGATCAAGTGGGCAGTAACCTTGAATACATTGGCAAAAAGTATAGAAGATACTTTTTGAATGGAACATTGATATCGCACACACTAAGATTAATAATTGACAAATGGGATTTCATGAAATTGAAAAGATTGTGTAAGACAAAGGAAATCAATTGGACAAAATGGAAGTCTGCAGAATGAGAAATATTTTTTACAAATTCCATATAGGATAAATGATTAATAACCAAAATATATAAGAAATTTAGGAAACTAGATATTAACAAACCAAATAATCCAATTTCAAAATGGGATATAGATCTAAACAAAAAATTCTCAGTAGAGGAATCTTAAGTGGCAGAGAAACACTAAAAGAAATGTTCAACATTCTTAGTAATCAGGGTAATGATTATCAAAACTACTTTGAGTTTCCATCTTACACATCTCAGAATGACAAAGATGAATAACACAAGTCATAGCTTATGCTGGCATAGGATGTGGAGCAAGGGGAACTCTCCTCTGTTGCTGGTTGAAATATAAACTTGTACAAACTCAGAAAACAACACCCTTCACAATAGCCACAAATGAAAATCAATATGGCAGTTCATCTAAAAACTAGGAATTGATCTACCTCAAGACCAAGCTATACCATGTTTGGGTATATACCCAAAGGTTTCTCCACCCTGCTACAAGGACTCTTGCTTAACTATGTGCATTGTGGTTTTATTCATAATAGCCAGAACCTTGGAAAAATACTAGATGACACTCACCAGAAGAATGGATAAACAAAATGTGGTACATTTACACAATTGAGTATTACTCAGATGTTAAAAAAAATGAGATCTTTTTTTTTCTTTTTTTGGTAAATGGATGAAAATAGAAAAAAATCATAGTGAGTGAGGTATCCCAGACTGAGAAACACATATATGGTACAGTGGATAATAACTGCTAAGTAAATTATAACTATGCTTCAATCTGTAGAACCAGAGAGGTTAGATAATGAAGAGAGGCAGGGGTGGAGTTGGACACATGGATCTCTCTGGGAGGGGGAAATATAATAGATTTTTATGGGAGTGAGTGGAGATGATAGTAGAAGGATATGGTATTGTGGGAGAAGAGGCAGACAAAAAGAGTGCTGGAGGAGATGGCTGGAATTGGAGGGCATGGGCTTGGGGGGTGATGTGAAAATCTAGTACAATGAAAACTTCCTGGAATTTATGAACGTGATACTAAAGAGAACACTTAGTAATGGGGGAATTGGCTATCTTTTGTAGCCAGTGGATATTTCCAGTGGCAGAATGGATTGCATTCAATTTAGTTTTTGGTCAAAGGTGTCCCATGGAAATTCCCAAATAATCCACACTGTTGCTAAAACAAAAGGCTACTCACTGAAAATTGACAACAGGCTCCATTGATGAGTACAATACCCATACAACTCATTGAATATGAAGAAGTTGATCTGGTACCTACATGGAGCCCTCACCCCTATGTTCCCATCTCTTTGATGGGAGAAGGTACTCTGAAGGCTACTGGAAGAGAAACATAGGCAAAAAAACTTTGACTTACACTCTGTCCTACCTACAAAATATGTTATGGCAATGGTGGCACAGAACTTGGTGGAATAGTCAACCAATTCCTGATTTGACTTAAGCCTCTTTCCACAAGAGAAACTCATACTTGACAATGCTTGGTAAACCAGTGAATAGATAGTCCAGAAAACTAGGAAAAAATGAATACTTTAGCATTAAAAAATCAATAAAATGATAAAAAATTTCATTGAATTTTGTCTAACCTCTTGAAATTATATATTTTCTTTTGCACATATCTATCTTCATAAATTGTTTTCTAATTTTTCTGTACATACCAAAAATACCATAATTCATAGTAACAAAAATTATTTCTGTTTTGCTACTATGTCTTTTGAGACTTAGTCATATTACATTCTGTCTGGTTGTCATTAAGTAACTAGTTTTAAATATTGTCTATTTATCAATACTCCAATGATAACACAAGCACTTGTGCCATGAAATTATATTTTCCAGAATATATGGATAAATTTATATAATTGCATATTTTATTATAAAAGTTACTGGGATCTTTGCCATAATAGATACTGAATTCTCCTGTAATCAAATTTTCAACATGGTGTGGTCTTAGAATTGAATTTTCCTGTGCTATTTTTCATCTTCCCCAGTCTGGTCTCTGCAGCCACATACATAAGCATGTGAGTCTGTTTCTAAGACTTTATTTCATTAGTTCTCTCTTTTTGGTAAGGATTATATTTTATTTGAGGGTGACTTTCATTTAATCTTTATCTGTGAGTAAAGATGACTTCACATAGAAGGCAAATTTCAATCACAAATCTACTTGAGGACAAGCACATGTTTCTCAGATTCAGAAAACAACTTTAGAGCCAATGCACCAATGAAGAAAGGCCATCCCTGAATACTGTTTTATCTGACAAGATTATTTTTCAATTAAGTAGTGTACTAGTTAGGTTTCTCTAGAGTATAAGAGCTGATTGTATGGATATGTATGATGAGTGGATTTATTAGATTGGCAACAGGGTACTGAGTGTTTAGACTAACAACAATCACTGGCACTTTGGAAAGGCTTCAAAAGTGTCCATTTGCTATAATGTACCCCATGTTCATACATGTTATAATAAGAATATTTTCCTCGTGATATCTTGTGTACATGACTACTTGCTTTTGTGATACTGATTGGTCTACTGATGGTTAACAGGACACTGTCTCTGGGCAGTTTCTCCCACACACAATTTGTTGCCATTAATATATATATATGCTCTCAGACAAGATGTGCCCTTCAATCCCCAGAGTTTCATACTATCCCAATTTTTCTATATTTTGTTTATATCTTTAATTCATGTTATCTGTCCAGTGCCTAATGGTACTAAGCTTGCTGTATATAACTTAATCATTTCATTTTGTATTTTACATATCATCAAACTCTTAGGCATGGATAGCATTTTACCACTTAACCCAGAGAGAAGAAAAATTAGACCAGGGTGGGTTCTTTACTCTTTGACTTCCATTAAAACAACAGTGCTTGCCCAAGACAAGAAATCTTGTTTTTGATTCCTCTTCCTTCTAGAAATGTTGGCAGAACAATTTTCTTAACATTTAGCAACCTCACAAGCCATATCTCATTTATAGCTCACAGTGTACTGGTGATATGTACATGATTCTTGCTTTAAATGAATATATAAACTATTAATTTTGTATGGAAGAAATAAATTCCTATGCTAAGATCATAGTGCATAAGTTATTCTTTTAGGTCACCTCAACATACTACAAGTTGCAGTCCATCATGTTGGAAAGACATTTCTTGGAATTCTCTCTCTCTCTCTTTTTTTTTTTTTTTTTTTGGTTTTTCGAGACAGGGTTTCTCTGTGTAACAGCTGTGGCTGTCCTGGACTTGCTTTGTAGACCAACCTGGCCTCTAACTCACAATGATCTGCCTGCCTCTGCCTCCCAAGTGCTGGGATTAAAGGCATGGGCCACCACGCCCGGCTCTTGGAATTCTCTTTATAAGCAATATATACTGATAAGCAAAAATAATACAAAACAGAATGGCAAGTTTTTTTTGCTCAGTAGAGATGGAGGGCCATTGTTATATATCATACAAGGCATCAGCCTACCTTTGTACTCCTCTACAGGAATCTCTAGACTCTTCAGATGAGTTGAGCTTTAAGGAGGCCAAGCTCAGGTACTGTGGACATAGTTCCTTACCATGTCCAAAATCCAAAGACAGCATCTGCGATCTTACAAGACTGCTTGACCTTTGCTAACATAATGAACAAAGTTCCATAAGATTCCTAACCCATTGTAGGTTCAAATGTAAAAAGGGCCACTATTTTGTGAAAACTCAGAGTTCTTCAAGATGGTTTGATTCTCTATTTTCCCATATAGGGAATCCTTATATCTTCAAGTAAATTTAACTGTGTGCTTATTACATTGATTTTGTTCATACTAGGTAATACAGTAACTGTGGGTGGATGGGGGTGCAAGAGAGAGAGAGAGAAAGAGAAACTATATTTTGTAACCCTTCAAAATACCTAAAACCAGGATTAATATAACCTGAGATAAAACTAAGGCATTATCGCTCTCCTATCTTCTGATAAATTTATGAATGGTGGGAAATCTGTGCTTGAACTTTTTCAGAGCTCTCTCTGTATGCATGTTTGTCTGTGGTATTATTAATGCTTCTCATAAATCTATTAATCAGAAGGACACACTCTCACAGTGCTTCCTAAACTTGAAACATTTTATGTTTTTCATAGTCATTAGCACTGACTCAAAATCTCTCTGAGTAACACCACCATGTGCTGTCACCTTTGCTATGATTTTTCTCCACTTGGACCCCAACCATTCTGTCAGTTCTATCTCATGAATTAAATCTTACATTACTTTAATTCTCTTTACGTTATATTTATTATCTCAGCAATGGCTAAATTAAAACAGCATTAACAAACAACCAAATTTGAAAAATATATATGATCCAACAAATACCTAAATGATCTATTTTTCTTCATTCTTGCTCTTCTCTTGGTCCTGTCTGAACATTTAAGCCAGAGTTACCAACCTAAGAAATAAAATTCCAGGCAATGAGCATCTGAACACCTTAAATAAATTCTTAGTTCATTAATGCGACATGAACAGTTTCATATAGAGAAATCTCATAATGAGGACTCAAGAAATAGGAACTAGTATGTGTGTGACACTTGAAAAACAACTTACTTATCACTATTTATGTGGAAAGTGAGTGGTTTCAGGTCATTGCAACCCATAGCACAATCAACATGCACAAATGTCTCAGTACTGCCTCACCTTAATTCTCTCTCTACTCCTTCAGATTATTTATTTATTGGTGTGTGTGTGTGTGTGTGTGTGTGTGTGTGATGTGTTTGAGTGTGTGCATCAAGGGCAACTTATAAGTACTGGTTCCCTGTTCTACCTTGTGCCACCTCTCTCACCAGAATGGATATGTGTCAGGCCTCATATCATTGAATCTCCAATTCTTCCCATATAGCCTGTCTCCTATATTTGCCATCCTCCAATTCCACCTAACTCATGTCCTTACTCCTTAGCCAGTTTCTTCCCTACTTCCAAGTTTACAGGTTATAATTTTTTTTCTTCAGAATGCTATTTCTGGATACTTCCAAGTGGGGAAGCCACATAATTTTTTGGTTGAGAACCAGTGGTAAATATTTTAGTACTGCAGGTCACATAAGGTTTTTGCTTCATATTGTTGTTTGGTTTTTATCCCTTAACAGTCCTTTACAAAGATTAAAAATATTGTTACCTTCTAGGAACTCATAATGAGGCCAAGGCAGATATATTTTCATACTACAGGTTATCCGCTCCTGGCACTGACACATACCCCACATCTATGCCAAAGAACTCCTACTTTCCTTAAGATAGCATTCATCAATAATTTTAATTGTTTTAGTTAAGTGATTTTACATGTCTAGAAATATGAAGAGAATATGTACATGGCCTATTTCAAGGTAGTTTTTAAACTAATATTTTAAATCCACTATGTATTCATTAAAGCAAATAAGTTTTTATTAAAATACTCTGAAATCTGTACAAGCATTTTGCCATTAAGTGTTATACACTGAACAGAATCTGGACCCAACTGGGAAGAAAGTGTAGATAAGTTATCCAGGTCAGGCTGCCCTGTAGGCATTGATATGATTGCCATAATGATGCTGAAAAATCCAGCTTGAAGGTAGGTGGCATATTCTTTAGTTTGGGGCTCATGGTTTTATAAGAGAGGAGAAAGATCACTGTGCACTAAACATGAAAGTATTTATTTCTCTGTGCAATTGACTGTAGTTTTATCATGACTATTTGTTTCAAGGTTTTGTTTTGAATCTCCAGAAATGATAGACAGTGACCTAAAATTATAAGTTAAGGAAACCCCTTCCATCTTAATGTTCTTATGTGAGAAATTCCCATCATAGCAACAGGAAATGAAACTAGGACAAATAGTTTGATATCATCTAACTCTCAGTTCCCATTTTGATCTGTGCTGGCTAGTTTTATGTCAACTTGACACGGGTTATAGATATTTTGGAAAGGAGATCCTTTATTGAACCTGTAGGCAACAAGTCTGAAGGGCATTTTCTTGATTGATGATTGATATGGAAGGGCCAAGCTCATGGTAGGTGGTGCTATTTCTGGGCTGCTGGTCCTGGAAATTGTAGAAAAGCAGATTGAGCAAGGCATAAGTAGGTAGCCAATAGCAGTATTCCTTGATAATCTTTCTATCAGTTCCTGCCTTCAGTTTTCTCCCGAGATTGAGTCCCTGCCCTGACTTCCCTTGGTCATGGATTCAAATGCATTTATTCTCTATGTTTTTTTTTAATTCCAGTAATAGGAAGTTAAATAAGATACAATACTATCATCTTTTTTCTAATATATTCTCATAATTAGGTCAGTTGTGTGAATTTGAAGGAATAATTCTACAAAGGAGCAGTTCTCTCTTTCTAACCCTTTGATACCAACACACAATAATGCTTAATAAGATCATTCAAGCACTAAATATTTTAACATACATCACATTCTTGGAAGAGAACTAGATATCTAAATGTTTTGTTGGTTTTACTATATATGCTTTAACCATGAAGCTAACAATAAGCTTCAAACATTAACTGTAGAAATGTAAAATGTCCTACTTGGAAGACAGATACATATCCTGGGATTCTTTCTAAGAAAAGGTTACAGTACAAAGTATGTTTCCTCCTCAAAATTCCAGTTTATCATCATGGAAATCAAGTAGAAAATAATGGGTATGAACATAAGAAAGATGTTTATATCCCTTCAACGAATCCCTTCAATTTAAATGCCTTCAAATAAAATATTTTCTTAGTACTTGTTATCATACATTATCTTTATATTTATTGTTAGTATTGGTATATATGTACCATGTGCACAAGTAGTAGTTAGAAGACAATTTCCAAAGTCAGCCCTCTGCTTGCGTAATGGATCAAGCTGAGAATGGGTCAAATTTTGGTTTCCAGGTATGTGTGTCAGTTTATTTTAATTTTACAACCATGTTGCTCTCCACTTTATTTTTTTAAAATACTTTATTTTTTTTTCTTCAAGTTACATCTCAGTAACAAACCTCTCCCTAATCCCCCTTCCTATCCCGCCCTTCCACCCTCTTCCCCCCAAAAGTTTCCCCTTTCAGTACAACAGATGGTTCCTTCTCTTATAACAGTAAGTATTATACAAAACAATAGATATAAAAATGCCACATTTATGAGAGTTAAATGGCCCAGTATACCTTCCCAATGTCCAGTTTATAGGTATTTGGCCCCTGACTTTAACATTCTACTATCTAACCAACTCCATGAGTTTAAAGGTCTATATGTGACTCAACATTCATACTGTCTTGCAACACACTTTTAAGAGTATCTTCTTAGATCTATAACACACTCTTGATTCCTAAACAGTTCAAAATTTAACTATGAAACTCTAGCTGTCTATTCTTCAACCACCTCAGAGACCTGAGAGGGATAAATATATTTGCTTATATAGGAAGTGCAGGGCCTGCAGCTTCCAAAACTAAGAAAGAACATACCAATGACTGCCTGGACAGTTCCCATTTTCTCTCCATACATTCCAGCATCAATCTTCAGCCTTTGGGTCCTGTTTCTCTGACAGACATTTGTTGTAGAGCAGGGATTATGAAGGATTTACCTACCCTGTCTTGGCAGAGTTAGGCTGTCAACTTCCCTGCTACCAAGTTTTGTCCTTTTTGGACAGCAGTCTGTCTGCAGTTGGTGCAAGGGGTTTTTTCATGCCAAGAGAAAGGCTTGCCACTAATTCAACCATCTTACAGTGGAGGTTTTTCGATGCTTATCTTCTACTTGGAGTAGAATAGGGGGTGCTGTCAAGCGCTGATATGTCTCGATATCAAAAAAAATCTTGATTTAAGAAAACATCTTTGAATGCCATATTCTGCAGATCTCTAGGGGTTTTTGAAGATGCCCTATCCATCTCTTGTATTTAGATAAGCAAATGTTGCTTGTCTCTTAGCAACTTGATTACTGGGTAGTTTAGAGAATATCTGTGATAGACTGTCATAGTAGCTAACAAAGTGACATGTTTGCATGACTAGGAGTTTGTTTTAACTATCCTAGACCGTTTTAGACGGTTGGTATCAAGAGGTCAGAGCTTCACATTTTATTTTTAAGTATCTCTAGGTATGATACCATTAAGAAGCATTACCTTTAAATTTGTATCAATATACAAAGATCTATTCAATTGTGGTTAAATATACTCTTAATTATGTATCAATATACCAAGATCAATGCCTATGTAGCCCAATATAATCTTAATATTACGTCCATATGCAAGGGTCAATACCATTGTGGCCAACTATAATCTTAATTTTGTATCAATATACAAAGATCAATACCGATGTAATTCAATACAATCTTATTTTTGCACAATAAACAATGGTCAATATCACTTTAGCCAATTAAACTACTAATTTTGTATCAATATACAAAGGTATAAGGGCATATTCAATAATCTGCCCCTTCTTCTTGGACCTTCCTGTGCTATGTCTATATCTCATTTTTCTCAAGCCCATGCACTCCTACATAGGAGAGGAAGAAGGATACAGAAAAGGAAAAGTAGGAATTCCCTGGGGCTAACCTCCAAAACCCATTAAGACAGGACCATTTATCAGCTTGTAGACTCTTCCCCTACATAACAGAGTTTTCAGTTATCCTTCAAATAACCAAAAAGAAGTGCAGAGAAACACCCTCCCAACCCTCTGGGCATGGGACGTCGCTCTCTTAAAGTGACTTCCAGCTGATTTGGGTCGTAGTAGACCTGTTTGGGGCCGGAACCCAAATGGGAAAAATGATTAAAAATGTTAGTACACTCCTTTTATGTTCAGTCCTTCTGTTCTCAGCTGTTTAGATGACCTAAGGGGTTTGTAGGCAGAAGCTGATCTTGCAGGCTTCACTGAGGTTCCTGCCGGGGCATTGTGTAGAGCTGAGTGGTCCCAGTGACATTGGATTGCTGTGGTGGTTGCAGGCCCCCGATGGAGACAGCTGTTGAGGAAGTCTGCCAGGCAGAATCAACTGGGTCACTGGTCCTCCTTGGTGCCTGATTCTGCTCTCTGCTGAGGATTCCGCTGTCCAGCCATCCCCGGGCTCCCCTAAAGGACGCTTCGATTCTCCTGGAATGATAAGAACAGAGCCCTGCCCCAATCCCAACCCTAGGACAATTGCCCTCTTTTTTTTTGGGGGGGGGATGGGGGGGATAGGTAGTTCTTCTCCTGAAGCAAATTTTGCCTTCTGACAACATACAAAGCGTTATCTTTCAATCCGGGTTAAAGAAGAAATCATTCTGTCACCTTGGAGCTAAACCAGCTCTAGTGTATATATTTTGAGATCCCAAAGGATAATCTGCCTGCATCGAGAAGGCCTTTTGTAAGTAGCCTCCAAACCTAGTTCCCTCCAAATCCCACCATGTGTGTGTCTCTGTACTCTAATTATTGGGATCAGGGACCTGTGTTTCCCATCTGAAGGGATCAAAGATGTGTTGCACCACTCCTGGATCGAAGTCTTTCTCTATTTAGACTTTGCCCTGCATCAGGCTGACCCTGAGCTCCGGGATCTGCCCATTTCTGTCTCCAGTGTGCTGGGAGCTGGGACCAAGGGTGTACTCTTCTTGAATGGTGGGACCAAGAGTATGCACCCTCACCACCCCGCTCCTTATGACTCCAGAATACATAAGACCACCTACTCTACGGTGCTTCCCTGCCCCCCGTCTCCACTGAACCACTGAAGTCAAAGGCATGGGCCAATACCACAATTCTCTTTTTTTTACCTTAGCTCCACGTCCTCTCTACACCTGGAGGTCTGCAAAACCAGGCCGAATGGCTGTATCCTCTGTCCCATTCACAGTGTTTCAGCCCTGCCCCCGGCTTTTTTTTTTTTTTTTTTAGTTAATAAATTTATTTGTTTGTTGCTTTAGGTTACATCCTTATCATATTGTCCTCTTTTCCAGTTTCCCAGCCCCACCCTCCCATGCTCTACCACCTGACCCTTCCGTCTTGTTCCTCTGGGGTGGAGTGTCCCTGCCTAACATTCTCTCACCACAGATCAGGAGTCATATGAGGGCCAAGAGCCTCTTCATTCACCGGGGGCCTACGAGGCAGTACTGCCAGTGAATGGTGTCTCATTGCTACTGGGGGAATACTAAAAAAAAGACCAACAAACACACAAACACATAAAAACATAGAATATCAACAAAAAAAGAGAGAAAAAAGAGAAGGGAAAAGGAAAAAGAAAAAAGAAAAAAGAAAAAAGAAGGAAAAAGAAAAAGATTAAAAAAAAATATGTCCTTGTTCCTTTTGATGTGTTGGTTGTAGTACAGATATCCTGTACGATATAGTTAAAATCCTACTATAAGTGAATAGATGCCATGTGCATCCTTCTGAGACTGGGATAGCTCACTCAGGATGAGCTCCTCTATATCCATCCTTTTGGTTGCAAATTGCATAATTTCATTATTTCTTATAGCTGAGTAATATTCCATTGTATAGATGTACCACAATGTTTTAATCCATTCTTCAGTTGAGGGACATCTGGGTTGTTTCCAATTTCTAGCTATTACAAATAAAGCTGCTATGAACATAGATGAGGAGACTTCCCTATGTCTCCGTGAGAGGTCCTTTGGGTGTATACCCAGAAGTGGTATGGCTGGGTCCTGAGGCAAGGTTATTCCTAGATTTCTAAGATATCGCCAGACAGACCTCCATAGTGGTTGCACAAGCCTGCACTCCCACAAACAATGGAGTAGGGTTCCCCTCCCTCCACACCCTCACCAGCATGCGCTATCATTTGAGCTCTTTATCTTAGCCATTCTAACAGGTGTTAGATGGAATCTCAGGGTCGTCTTGAGTTGCATTTCTCTGATGATTAAGGATGTTGAACATTTCTTCAGGTGTCTCTCAGCCCTTAGGGATTCCTCCTTTGTGAATTCTCTATTTAGCTCCATCTCCCATTTTTTGATTGGATTATTTGGTTTCTTGGCATTTAGTTTCTTGAGTTCTTTGTAGATTTTAGATAATAGCCCTCTCTCAGATGTGGGGTTGGTGAAGATTTTCTCCCAGTCTGTTGGTTGCCGTTTTGTTAGAATGACAGTGTCCTTTGCCTTACAGAAGCTTTTCAGTTTCATGAGGTCCCATTTATTGATTGTTGATCTGAGGTCCTGAGCTGTTGGTGTTCTGTACCTGTGCCAATGAGTTCGAGGGTTTCTCCTACTTTTTCTTCTAGTATCTTTAGTGTGGCTGGCCTTATGTTAAGGTCTTTGATCTACTTGGAATTAAGTTTTGTACAAGGTGATAGGTATGGGTCTAATTTCATTCTTTTGCAAGTGGACATCCAGTTGGACTAGCACCATTTGTAGAAGTTGCTGTCCTTCTTCCATTGTGCGTTTTTGGCTTCTTTGTCAAAGATTAGTTGGCCATAGGTGTGTGGATCCATGTTTGGGTCTTCAATTCGATTCCATTGATCCACTGGTCTGTTTCTATACCAGTACCATGCTGTTTTTATTACTGTTGCTCTGTAGTACAGCTTGAAATCTGGGATGGTGATACCTCCAGATGTTTTTTTTTCATTGGACAGGATTGATTTAGCTATTCTGGGCTTTTTGTTGTTCCATATGAAGTAGAGACTAGCTTTTTCCAGGTCTATAAGGAATTGTGTTGGTATTTTGATAGGAATTCCATTAAATCTATATATTGCTTTTGGTAGGATAGCCATTTTTATTATGTTGATCTTACCTATCCATGAGCATGGGAGATCTTTCCATCTTCTAAAGGCCTCTTCCATTTCTTTCTTCAGGGGCTTGAAATTCTTGTTATATAGGTCCTTTACATGCTTGGTTAGAGTTACCCCCTGGTATTTTATGTTGTTTGTGGCTATTGTGAAGGGGGTTGTTTCCCGTATTTCTTTCTCGGTATATTTGTTTGTTGTATAAAGAAGGGCTTCTGATTTTTTTGAGTTAATTTTGTATCCAGCCACCTTGCTGAAGTTGTTTATCAGCTGTAAGAGTTCTTTGGTGGAGTTTTTGGGGTCGCTTATGTATACTAACATATCATCTGTGAATAGGGATAATATGACTTCTTCATTTCCAATTTTTATCCCTTTGATCTCCTTTAGTTGTCTTATTGCTCTAGCAAGGACTTCAAGTACTCTATTGAACAGATATGGTGAAAGTGGACATCCTTGTCTTGTCCCTGAGTTTAGAGGAAATGCTTCAAGCTTCTCTCCATTTAATTTGATGTTGGCTACTGGCTTGCTGTATATTGCCTTTATTATTTCTAGGTATGGTCCTTGTATGCCCGTTCTCTCCAGAACTTTTACCATGAAGGGGTGTTGGATTTTGTCAAATGCTTTTTCTGCATCTAGCGAGATTATCATGTGGTTTTTTTCTTTCATCTTTTTTATGTGGTGAATTACATTGATAGACTTTCGTATATTGAACCATTCCTGCATTCCAGGGATGAAGCCTACTTGATCATGGTGTATGATACTTTTGATGTGTTCTTGAATTCGGTTTGCTAGTATTTTATTAAGTATTTTTGCATCTATGTTTATGAGGGAGATTGGTCTGAAGTTCTCTTTTTTTGTTGGGTCTTTGTGTGGTTTAGGAATCAGAATGACAGTGGCCTCATAGAATGAGTTTGGCAGTGATCTTTCTGTTTCTATGTGGTGGAAGAGTTTGAAAAGTAATGGTGTTAGTTCCTCTTTGAAGGTCCGGTAGAATTCCGTGCTAAAGCCATCTGGCCCTGGGGTTTTTTTGGTTGGGAGATTATTAATGACGGTTTCTATTTCCTTAGGTGTTATTGGGATGTTTAAGCTGTTAATCTGATTTTGATTTAGTTTTGGTAGGTGGAATTTATAGAGGAAATTGTCCATTTCGCTTAGGTTTTCAAATTTAGTGGAATATAAATTTTTAAAGTAATGCCCGAATATTTTCTGGATCTCCTCAATGTCTGTTGTTATTTCTCCCTTTTCATTTCTGATTTTGTTGATTTGGGTTCTTTCCCTTTGCCTTTTAGTTAATTTGGCTAGGGGTTTGTCTATTATGTTGATTTTCTCAAAGAACCAACTCTTGGTTTCATTGATTCTTTGTATAGTTCTTTTTGATTCTAAGTTGTTGATTTCAGCTCTAAGCTTGATGATTTCCTGTCTTCTGCTCTTCTTGGGAGTGTTTGTTTCTTTTTTTTCCAGTTCACCCAGCTTAGTTGTTAGTTCACTAATATGAGCTGTCACAATTTCCTTTTTGAAAGCACTTAGTGCTATGAACTTTCCTCGTAGCACAGCTTTCAATGTATCCCATAGGTTTGGGTATGTTGTGTCTTCATTGTCGTTGGATTTTAAGAAGTCTTTGATTTCCTTCTTTATTTCTTCCCTGACCCAGTGGTCATCCAGTAAGGAGCTGTTCAATTTCCATGTGTGTGTAGGCTTTCTGTTGATTCTTTTGCTGTTGAAGACATTTGTTTCTTGATCTCTGTTAGACTCAATATTTCTCTGTTTGTCTTCTGTCTTGATGATCTGTCCTTTGCTGTGAGTGGGGTGTTGAAGTCTCCCACTACTAATGTGTTGTGATTGACATGTGCTTTAAGTTTTAGAAGTGTTTCTTTTATGAAAGTAGGTGCCTTTGTATTATTCCGTGGTGGTCTGATAAGATACAAGGTGTTATTTCAATTTTCTTATATCTATTGAGACTATCCTTGTGACCAATTATGTGGTCGATTTTGGAGAAGGTTCCGTGGGGTGCTGAGAAAAAGGTGTATTTCTTTGTTTTTGGGTGAAACGTTCTGTAGATATCTGTTAGGTCCATTTGTTTCTTGATCTCTGTTAGACTCAATATTTCTCTGTTTGTCTTCTGTCTTGATGATCTGTCCTTTGCTGTGAGTGGGGTGTTGAAGTCTCCCACTACTAATGTGTTGTGATTGACGTGTGCTTTAAGTTTTAGAAGTGTTTCTTTTATGAAAGTAGGTGCCTTTGTATTTGGGGCATAGATGTTCAGTATTGAAATTTCCTCTTGATGAATATTCCCTTTAATAAGTATATAGTGCCCTTCTTTGTCTTTCTTCATTAACTTCAGTTGGAACTCTGTTTTGTTTGATATTAGGATGGCTACTCCAGCTTGCTTCCTGGGTCCATTTGCTTGGAAAACCTTTTCCCAGCCCTTTACTTTGAGGCAGTGTCTATCTTTTGTAGTTAGATGTGTCTCTTGTATACAGCATAAGGAAGGGTCTTGCTTGCGGATCCACTCTGTAAACCTATGTCTTTTTATTGGGGAGTTGAGTCCATTGATTTTGATGGATATTAGTGACCTGGGGTTGTTATTTCCCATTAGTTTGGTATAGGTGGTGGTCCTGTGCCTCTTTTGGTTTAGTTGCTGAGGGGTTTTCTATTCCCTTTGTTTTCTTGGGTGGAGTTTTCTTCTCTGGGTTGGGATTTTCCTTTTAGGATTTTCTGTAGAGCTGGGTTTGTGGGTAGATATTGTTTAAATTTGATTTTTTCATGAAATATCTTGTTTTCTCCATCTATGTTGACTATATCTGACCAGGCCCTTCTAGCTTTTAACGTTTTTGGGGAGAAGTCAGGTGTAATTCTGATGGGTCTGCCATTGTATGTGACTTGACCTTTTTCTCTTACAGCCTTTAATATTCTTTCTTTATTCTGTACATTTGGAGTTTCAATTATTATGTGGTGAGAGGAGTTTCTTTTCTGGTCTAATCTGTTTGGTGTTCTGTAAGCCTCTTGGATTTTTATTGGCATCTCTTTTTTCAGGTTTGGGAAGTTTTCCTGTATGATTTTGTTGAAGATATTTCCTGGACCTTGGAGTCGCGAGTCCTCTCTTTCTTCTCTACCTATAATTCTTAGGTTCTGTGTTTTCATTGAGTCCTTGATTTCTTGGATGTTGTTGGTGAGGGATTTTTTAGCCTTCTCATTTCCTTTGGATGTTGTACTGATTTCTTCCACTGAATCTTCCATGCCTGAGATCCTGTATTCCATCTCTTGCATCCTATTGTTGATACTCACATCCGTAGTTCCTGTTCTCTTCCCTTGGTTCTCCACTTCCTCTTTTAACTCTGACTGTGTTTTCTTTATTGTTTCTATTTCTATTTTCATGTCTTGTATGGTTTTGTTCTTTTTGTACTTTTCCTTCTCCAGCTTCCTTGTTTTTGTTTGAAAATCTTTCATGGCTTTTTCCTTTTCCTGTTCAAGCTCTGTCACCTTGGCTTGGAGCTCTTTAATGGTGTTGTTCCTTGTTTTGATTTGTAGAATTGTGGCTTCTTAGAATTCCTTCATAGATTTAAGTTCTTCTTGCAGGGACTCTATCACTTTCCATAATGCAGGATTGTCAGTGTTTTCATGTGTTTCTGTTGGTGTGTGGTCATCCGAATTGGATGAGCTAGGATGATTCTGCTTTGTTGGAGTCATAATTCCTTGATTTCTATTTTTTTTGACCTTTCGCCATTGGATGCATTTAGGTGTCTGTTTTCTGTGCTTGGAACCACAGTGGATGATTTGTTGCAGGGGACGAGTTACTTGGCTATCTGTCGTTGCTTACAGGGGGATTTCAAGGTCACTGTGGTTTTAATCGCCTGAGGCACTGTGAGCTGGTGCAGCCTATTCCCAGGTTGTGAGTAATGGACCAGGATTGTTTCACTGCTCCCAATTCAGACTTCCCTATGTTGCACTCTGAGTTATCAGCCTGTAATGGTTCTGATAGTATGGGCCTGTTTGCCCAGGCACAGATTCTGTGGGCTTTGTTTGTCGTCACGGAGGCTGACAGGGTCTTGCTCCACACCTAGTATGTCTGGATTTTCCAGGATGCAGCTATGGACCCGATTTCTGGTTTCTCTCTAGGCTTCTCGCCACAGGGCTGGACTCTATGCCTGATTCCTGCACCGCCACTGGTCCCATGGGTACCCCAAGCCCCGGATCCTCCGGCTGCCTGAGTGGACCTCTTGTCCCAGCATCTCAGTTGTGGGTGCACGGATCCCTGGCCCCGCCCATGCCTGTCTCTCTCCCCAGATGACCTGCCATGGGTTTGTGGGGATTTGGCCCTGCCCGCCGTGTTCCTTCCCCAGCTGTGCTACCGTCAGTGTGCGGGATTCGGCCCCTCCCACCCGCCTTTGTGTTCCCAGCTTCCCACGCTCTCTTTGAACCTCCCGCCCTCCGCTTCACAAGCGGCTGCGGACCACCCGCTGAGCCCCCTGTTTGTTCCTTGCTAAGCCTTCCACTATCTCGCAAAGTTTTTTAAGTGGGTATAAGTTCAACCTGATGTGTGGGGAGCCCAATAGGCCAGCAATCTATGGCCAAGTGGACCCTGATTCTGCCTGCTGTAAGTTGGGATCGATCTTACCAGGTGCCTCTCCAAATGGGAGTTCCCGAATCCAATCCCGGGTTTAGAGGCTGTGAGAGATGGGGAGAGCCTTGCCCTGGGACTTTTAATAGTCCCTTGGGAGCTGTGAGTGTTCCTGGGGGGAGGGGGTCTAGCCCCTCTGGTTTTTGCACAGTGCCCAATAACTCTGTGTTTTTTATGGCTCTTTTTTCCCCCGCGTTCAAAATGCGTCAGTGTAGGTCGCCGCCCACTCTCCACTTTATAACTACTATTATTTTTAAGATATACATGTTATTTTCTCATGGATTATTGATGTATATGTGCAACTAGTCACTTTGAGGTGTTTAAAGTAAATATAGTAACTGAGAAGATATTGTAAATCCACCTTGAGAGGAGATCTATAACCTTTTGTCTCTCTTCCAAGATTCCTCAATACAGATGATAACATGAGTATATATCTATATCTCTATCTATCTATCTATCTATCTATCTATCTATCTATCTATCTATCATCTATCTATCTATCTATCTATCTATCTATATCTACATCTATCTATCTATCTATCTATCTATCTATCTATCTATCTATCAATATATGTAGCAATCCCTCTGGCCATACTGTAAACATGTTGTTTTGAGCAATGCATTCAATACCTCATCTGCTTCACTTATAATTTGTGATATTTATTTTATAAGTGTACACTTTTGTATTTGATATTATGAAAAGTACAGCAAACTAATGGGCTACTATTCTTCTTGAGAAATGAATTGGTATTAGGACAACAGTCTTGTAGTAAACTATGAAATGACAGAGGAGCCCAGAGGCAAGTGCAGTGTGCAACTACTGCAGGAAAAAGGCAACTTCACCCCGTAAACTTACTGTGAATTCCCTATATGTGCCTGGAATCAGAAGCCAAGGGCAGAGACACTTTTCAGCATTAAAATGGGTGATGATCAAAATGTCTAGAAGAAGAACTGGGAAAAAGTAACCTTCAAGATATTAGACAGTTTTGGGGACCAAATAAAATGAATTATGTGACATCTGAAGAGATTTTAAAAATAAATTGCTCTAGTTAATTTTTATTATCAATACAGTCAGCTGAATTTTTTAAAAATGTAAGCCAAGACTGAGATTCAAAGGAGAATGTCAGATATAGTAGAAGATTTCAAAGTATTTTCTTAATGTGTAAAGCCTAAGGAATTCTTTTTAGATATCTCTACTTTGGTAAAGGCTGGCTTTTAACTCGCATTATGTAAAGACTTTCAAGATGAGTCACTATGAAGCAACATTCAGGTTTATTAAGAAAACATTTAACATAGATTTAAGTGCAAGTGGAGGAAGAGGGGAAGAGAGATGAGGAGATGCATACATCTATGTTTAAAGAATAAAACAAGAACACTTTGGTCTACCTATTTTTATCTAAACTTTTCTTAGCAAATGAACATATAAGGTAGCTTCAGTCCTGCAATGAGCAGATGTATTTAGAAGAAAAATAACTGAGACACAGAAGGTCAAAGAACACTACCATGCTTAACAAAGAAGTTTAGTATCATGTTTTAATTCTCATAGTTCATAACTTTATGGGATTTTCTTAGAAAAGTAAAGACTTATGAATAAAAGAAACATATTCTCAGGTTTAACTCCACATCATATGTGCAGTTGCCATATGGATGGTTTATTTGACAAATTTGTTGCCATTTGAGAAATTTACCTAGGAAAATAGAATAATTCCTTTTCAGACTATTTTCTTAGTTGTATGCAAATTTTTATATGCTCATCAGAGAAATGTAACCAGATACTGGGATTCATCCAGCAAAATACTTAAACTAGGTCCTGGGGTAAAACAATATATTTTGCTTTCCATGTCGTCTTAATGTATTCAATTTTCTTTTTTTTTCCTTTTTTTCCTTTATTTTTTATTTCTTCAAATTACATCTCAATCACAATCCCCTCCTTATTCCCCTTCCAGTCCCACCCTCCCACACTCAAACTCCCATTCTCTTCCCTTTTTTTTTTTTTCTTTTAAGTATAAGGTATATCTTATTTCCCCCTACAGTTTCTTTTTCAGTCCAACAAATGGCTCTTTCTCTTATAATAATAAATACAATACAGTACAACAGAGGTAATTAGGCCACAGTTATGAGGGTTATAAGGCTTAACGTACATTCCCAATGACCAGTCCTTATGTATTTGGTACCTGACTTTAACATTCTACTATCTAAACATCTCCATGAGTTTAAAGATCTATATCTGACTCAACATTCATACTAACTTGCAACACAATTTTAAAAATATCTTCTTAGATCTATAACACTCTATGACTCCTAAGCAACTCAAAATTTAATTGTGAGACTCTAGCTATCTGTTCTTCAACCACCTCAGAGACCTGAGAGGGATAAATATATCTGATTTTATAGGAATTACAGGGCCTGCAGCTTCCCAAACTAAGAAATGACATGCCAGTGGCTGCCTGGACAGTTCCCATTTTCTCTCCATATATTACAGCATCGATCTTCGGTCATTTGGCCACGTTTCTCTGACAGACGTTGATTGTAGAGCAGGGGGTATGAAGGACTTACCTACCCTGTCTTGGCAGAGCTAGGCTGTCGACTTACCTGCTTCCAAGTTTTGTCCTTTTTGGACAACAATCTGTCTACAGTTGGAGCAAGGGGCTTTTCCTACCAAAATATAGGCTTGTGACTAATTCAGTCACCCCCCCCCCCCACTGGAGATTCTTCAATGCTCATCTTCTACTTGGAGGAAAATAGGGGGTGCTGTCAGGAGTTGATATGTCTTGATATAAAAAAATCTAAAGTTATGAAAACATCTTTGAATGCCATATTCTGCAGATCTCTTGAGGTTTTTGAAGAAGCCCTATCTATCTCTTATATTAGGGTAAGCAGATGTTGCTTGTCTCGTAGCAGGTTTATTTCTGATTAGCTAAGCAAGTAACTATAATATGCTGTCATAGTACCTAACAGAATGACCGGCTTGCATAACCATTAGTTTGCATTTCTTAATTATCCTAAACAGTTTATGACAATTAGTAGTAAAATGCTGAAACATCACATTTCTTTTTTTTTTTTTTTCGTTAACTTCTAACCCTTCCATCCCATTTCTCTGGGGTGGGGTTCCTTATATAACAGTCCCTCATGTCAGTTGAGAGGTCATATGTGGGCCAAGAGCCTCTTCATTCATTGGGGGTCTACAAAGCAGTACATCAGTGCAAAGTGTCTCGTTGCCCAGGAGAGGGAACTACTAAACAAACAAACCAATAAGCATACAATAGATAAAAAAGACTAAAAAATAGAAAAAAAATATAACTAATATATAAAAAATAAAGATTAAAAATAAGAAGTCTATGTCCAAGTTCCTTTTGGTGTGTTAGTTGTAGCATCGATATCTTCTACTATATAGCTAAAATCCTACTATAAGTGAATAGATGCCACATGTGTCCTTCTGAGTCTGGGTTAGTTCACTCAGGATGAGCTTTTCTAGTTCCATCCATTTGGCTGCAAATTGCATAATTTCATTGTTCTTGGTAGCTGAATAATATTCCATTGTGTAGATGTACCACAGTTTTTTAACCCATTTTTCGGTTGAGGGACATCTCGGTTGTTTCCAGTTTCTAGCTATTACAAATAAGGCTGCTATAAACATAGATGAGGAAACTTCATTATGATTCCGTGAAGAGGCATTTGGGTGTATACCCAGAAGTGGTATGGCTGGGTCCTGAGGTAAAGCTATTCCAAGTTTTCAAAGATATCGCCAGACTGACCTCCATAGTGGTTGCACAAGCCTGCATTCCCACCAGCAATGGAGTAGGGTACCCCTTTCTCCACACCCTCACCAGCATGTGTTGTCAGTTGAGTTTTTGATACTAGCCATTCTTACAGGTGTGAGATATAGTCTCAGAGTCGTCTTGAGTTGCATTTCTCTGATGATTAAGGATGTTGAGCATTTCTTCAAGTGTCTCTCAGCCATTAGGGATTCCTCCTTTGTGAATTCTCTATTTAGCTCTTTCTCCCATTTTTTGATTGGATTATTTGGTTTCTTGGCATTTAATTTCTTGAGTTCTTTGTAGATTTTGGATATTAGCCCTCTGTCAGATGTGGGGTTGGTGAAGATTTTCTCCCAGTCTGTAGGCTGTCGTTTTGTTCGAATGACAGTGTCCTTTGCCTTACAGAAGCTTTTCAGTTTCATGAGGTCCCATTTATTGATTGTTGATCTCAAGTCCTGAGCTGTTGGTGTTCTGTTCAGGAAGTTGTCGCCTGTGCCAATTAGTTTGAGGGTTTCTCACACTTTATCTTGTAGTAGATTTAGTGTGACCGGCCTTATGTTAAGGTCTTGGATCCACTTGAACTTAAGTTTTGTACAAGGTGATAGGTATGGGTCTAACTTCATTCTTTTACAAATGGACATCGAGTTGGACCAGCACCATTTGTTGAAGATGCTGTCCTTCTTCCATTGTGCCATTTTGGCTTCTTTGTCAAAAATTAGGTGGCCATAAATGTGTGGGTCTATTTCTGGATCTTCAATTCGATTCCATTGATCTACTGGTCTGTTTCTATACCAATACCATGCTGTTTTTACAACTATTGCTGCTTAGTACAGCTTGAAATCTAGGATGGTAATACCTCCAGATGTTTTTTTTATTGTACAGGATTGATTTAGCTATTCTGGGCTTTTTGTTGTTCCATATGAAATCGAGACTAGTTCTCTCCAAGTCTATAAAAAAATGTGTTGGTATTTTGATTGGAATTGCATTGAATCTATATATTGCTTTTGGTAGGGTGGCCATTTTTATTATGTTGATCCTACCTATCCATGAGCATGGGAGATCTTTCCATCTTCTAAAGGCCTCTTCCATTTCTTTCTTCAAGGGCTTGAAGTTCTTGTTGTACAGGTCCTTTACTTGCTTGATTAGAGTTACCCCCAGGTATTTTATGTTGTTTGTGGCTATTGTGTAGGGGGTTGTTTCCTTTATTTCTTTCTCAGCCCTTTTGTTTGTTGTATAAAGAAGGGCTTTTGATTTTTTTTGAATTAATTTTGTATCCATCCACTTTGCTGAAGGTGTTTATCAGCTGTAAGAGGTCTCTGGTGGAATTTTTGGGGTCGCTTACGTATACTATCATATCATCTGCAAATAGGGATAATTTGACTTCTTCGTTTCCGATGATATCCTTGATGTCCTTTGGTTGTCTTATTGCTGTAGCAAGAACTTCAAGTACTATATTGAAGAGATATGGTGAAAGTGGACATCCTTGTCTTGTCCCTGAGTTTAGAGGAAATGCTTCAAGTTTCTCTCCATTTAATTTGATGTTGGCCACTGGCCTGCTGTATATTGCCTTTACTATTTCTAGGTATGGCCCTTGTATGCCCGTTCTCTCCAGAACTTTTAACATGAAGGGGTGTTGGATTTTGTCAAATGCTTTTTCTGCATCTAGCGAGATTATCATGTGGTTTTTTTCTATCATATTGTTTATATGGTGAATGACTTTGATAGATTTTCGTATGTTGAATCATTCTGGCATCCCTGGGATGAAGCCTACTTGATCATGGTGTATGAAACTTTTGATGTGTTCTTGAATTCGGTTTGCTAGTATTTTATTAAGTATTTTTGCATCTATGTTCATGAGGGAGATAGGTCTGAAGTTCTCTTTCTTTGTTGGGTCTTTGTGTGGTTTAGGAATCAGGGTGATTGTGGCCTCGTAGAATGAGTTTGGCAATGTTCTTTCAGATTCTATTTTGTGAAAGAGTTTGAAAAGTATTGGTGTTAGCTCCTCTTTGAAGGTCCAGTAAATTCCGTGCTAAAGCCATCTGGCCCTGGGCTTTTTTTGGTTGGGAGATTTTTAATGACTGTTTCTATTTCCTTAGGGGTTAAAGGGCTGTTTAATCTGTTTTTCTGATATTGATTTAGCTTCGGTAGGTGGAATCTATCAAGAAAATTGTCCATTTCACTTATGTTTTCAAATTTGGTGGAGTATAGATTTTTAAAGTAGGATCCAAATATTCTCTGGATTTCCTCAATGTCTGTTGTTATTTCACCCTTTTCATTTCTGCTTTTGTTGATTTGTGTTTTCTCCCTCTGTCTTTTAGTTAATTTGGCTAAGGGTCTGTCTATTTTGTTGATTTTCTCGAAGAGCCAACTCTTGGTTTCATTGATTCTTTATATAGTTCTTTTTGTTTCTAAGTTGTTGATTTCAGCCCTAAGTTTGATGATATCCTGCCTTCTGCTCCTCTTGGGAGTGTTTGCTTCTTTTTTTTTTCCAATTCACCCAGTTTAGCTGCTAATTCGCTAATATGAGCTGTCACAATTTTCTTTTTGAAGGCACTTAGTGCTATGAACTTTCCTCGTAGCACAGCTTTCATTGTGTCCCATAGGTTTGGGTATGTTGTGTCTTCATTTTCGTTGGATTTTAAGAAGTCTTTGATTTCCTTCTTTATTTCTTCCCTGACCCAGTGGTCCTCTAGTAAAGAGTTGTTCAATTTCCATGTGAGTGTAGACTTTTTGTTGATTCTTTTGCTATTGAAGTCCAGCTTTATTCCATGGTGGTCTGATAAGATACAAGAGGATATTACAATTTTCTTGTATCTGTTGAGGCTATCTTTGTGTCCAACTATATGGTCGATTTTGGAGAAGATTCCTTGAGGTTCTGAGAAGAAGGTGTATTCTTTTGTGTTTGCGTGAAATGGTCTGTAGATATCTGTTAGGTCCATTTGTTTCATGATCTCTGTTAGACTCATTATTTTTCTGTTTGGTTTCTGTCTTGATGATCTATCCATAGTTGTGAGTGGGGAGTTGAAGTCTCCCACTATTAAAGTGTTTTGATCGATGTGCGATTTAAGTTTTAGAAGCGTTTCTTTTATAAATGTAGGTGCCTTTGTATTTGGAGCATAGATGTTCAATATTGAGATGACCTCTTGGTGGGTATTTCCTTTAATGAGTATGTAATGCACTTCTCTGTCTTTTTTTATTAACTTCAATTGGAAGTCTATTTTGTTTGATATTAGGGTGGCTACTCCAGCTTGTTTCCTGGGTCCATTTGCTTGGACACCTTTTCCCAGCCCTTTACTCTGAGGTAGTGTTTATCTTCAATAGTGAGATGTGTTTCTTGTATACAGCAAAAAGATGGGTCTTGTTTACGAATCCAGTCTGTAAGTCTGTGTCTTTTTATTGGCGAGTTGAGTCCATTGATGTTGATGGATATTACTGACCAGGGGTTGTTATTTCCCATTATTTTGGTATAGCTGGCTGTCTTGTGTTTCTCTTTTGTTTAGTTGCTGTGGAGTTTAGTTTTGTTTAGTTTCTATTTCTTCTGTTTTCTTGGGTGTAGTTATCTTCTCTGTGTTGCAATTTTCCTTCTAGGTTCTTCTGTAGTGCTGGGTTTGTGAGGAGATATTGTTTGAATTTGATTTTGTCATGGAATATCTTGTTTTCTCCTTCTATGTTGATAGAGAGTTTTGCTGGGTATATTAGTCTGGCTGGGCACCTATGTTCTCTCACGGCTTGTAGGACATCCGTCCAGGCCCTTCTAGCTTTTAAAGTTTCTGAGTAGAAGTCAGGTGTGATTCTGATGGGTCTGCCACTGTATGTGACCTGGCCTTTTTATCTTACAGTTTTTAATATCCTTTCTTTGTTCTCTACATTTGGAGTTTCTATTATTATGGGAATATAGAATCAGAGGGTGGGACAGGGAAGGGTGGAAGGAGGCAGCTGTGATGGAGATGTAAACAAAAAAAGGAAAAATTATAATATATTTCATAAATATATGATAAAATACTAATAATATAAATGTAATATAAATATTATATAGAAAATACAAATATAAAGAATTATAACCAAACAGAAAAAAATAAATAAATACTTTGATTTAAAAGTGATCACTGTTTTCTATCCAGCCTCTGTATGGGACCTGGTTTGTGTATTTTGTCTTCATTAAGTGTAATACGTCTCAGTAATGCTCATAAGTAGGTTATCCTTTAGAAATGAAAAACAAAATGTTGAGTTATGTGTCTGCCTGGCAGGAGAAAATATGATATCTGGGAGAAAAGGTTAGGTATGAAAAGATGGATTATTTCCGTATTATTTATTAAATTTGATCTCATAATTATCATCATAGATGTTCAAATCTGTCGCACACACAGTCATTTGATGTGAAGAGTCCTAGTGTCTCTAACTTGATGACTGCACAATTCTATGGTAACTCACTATATCTTATCTCAGTTCTGTGTTGTTTTACAGATGGACATAGGGGTTGGGACTCATATCCATCAACATGGACTGAATATGTTCAGAATACAGACTTCTGTATGTGGTAAAATATTGAAATGGTAAGCTGTTTCATGCAGAACAAGCAGTTGGTAATGAAAGATGAAAATAAGCCAAAGTAACCTGACTCACTTTATAATGTGAACAGTGTTTAGGGTCGATATCTAGACCAGGTGTTTCCAGGTTGTAGGCATTTTATTCAGTAAAAATAAAATAAAGGTCCATATAGACCGCACAGTACTGAGGAGACTTAATTTAAACCAAAACAATAGAAAAGACAAGAATATAGTACAAGGAAACATGAAACAACATGAGTGAACATACTGAAGGGCCCCAATTAATTAAGGCATTCTTTTATGACTTTAAAAAGGAGGAAGAATTTGGTTGCTAAGATGTAGTCAGGAGAGAGAATGGATCTCTGATTTGACTGCTACATCGGGTGACAATTCTACTATGCACACCTGTTTTTCTGCTATATCTGAGTTTAAGTTGTCCAATTGTGCTAGACATACTGTGGAAATAAAGGTTACTCCTTAAACATTTATGTGTAGTCAGAGTTTAGCTTTATTGCACATGTTCAAAATCAAAAAAGAACCAAGTTAATAGTTGTCAAGGTGGGAAGGATTTATCACATTGTTCATGAACATGTGTATATACACTCATGCAGATTGAGAATTCCAGATTGCCAACAAATTACTATGTATATTATTCAGAGATATGTATGTACAAAGCTAAAGCCAAGTGGTGTCCTAGGTTGCTAAGTTTCTATACTTGTCTGTCTCAATAACTACACACTGCTGCTAACTCAAACAATCTCTTGGAATCCACATTAATTCCTTTATGAGGCAAGATTGCTAACAATACAATATTAATTTTCCATAATACAAAATAAATTTCTACAGAATAATATTCTACCAGTGTAGGAACTTGGGACTTAAATATTCTCCAAATGTCCATGTGATAAAAATATGTAAAGAGGTTTTACCCAGTGATGTACCTTTATGTAATAGAGCTATGATCTTGAGGAAAACTGTGGGACCCCCAGCACCCTTTTCACTATATTTTCTTTACTAGCCACAAAATAAACATTTTACCTCACTACTTACTGTTGAATGATGTAATTCTGTCCTACTTTCGACCCAGTCTCCACCACAGAGTCCTAAATGCAGACATGAATAGGATATAGCTTAGCAACATGAGGTTCTATGTGCCATGAGCTTTGCACATACATATTTCTAAATAATATACCTAGCATACTGTTGGCAATCTAAGAGTCCTTACCTGCATCAGGCTTCACACAACCCTCTGTAATCAATATGGAACTTTCTCCTCCTCTTGGTCACTATCAAACTTAGGCCGATTCTGGGTTTGGCTACGTGTGCACTAAGGTAAAAATGTCCTGAAGTGAATGTCCATGGAGAATGTACTATTTTAGGGGTAAAAGCTATATTTTTTTATGGACTGAAAGTATGCAATTGTATTTTGTATAATAAACCTCTTATGTTTTAAAAGTTGATTATCTAGGGATTTTTTTAAGAATGAAAAAAGTTGATTAATACAATCTAAAAATAAATTTATTTTCAAGAAATTTCTATGTAAATTCTAACAGGGAAAAATCATATCCCCAAAGCAGCAGATGTACATAGGTTATTAATATCAGGCATGGTAAAATACTGACCCATCAAGAAGACCTAAAGACACCAGTAAATGTCAATTTTTGTCTCCTTTCATCAGAACAATTTAAATTTTTGTCTTTTCCCATAGGTATATAATAATTGTTGTAAAGCTGATATGACAAAAAAGTAAGCACGCAGGCATAAAACAATGAAGCTTTACTTATAGGAGAGAAATGGCTATAGGTGAACAATAAAACCAACTCAATAAATTTTTGTTGATTATACATTGAATTAAAATAATTTTAGTAAATATTAAAGATAAATCCAAAGAATATTTAAGCATAGGAAAAATACACATTGTTAGCCATCTACTTAGATCATGATATGAGTATTTATATTTTTACAACAATATTTATAAAATGATGAGTTTATTACGACTATCCTTACTCAGGAATGAAAAACATGGGTAAAAAAGGCTACATAACATGCTTTGGTGTCCTAATATAAAAGCTCGGTTCTAAGCCTATCCTTTATCTTAAAATGCTATGCCATGCGGGCTATAGAACACGAGACAAAGACCAGACCAGTCCCTGCACTCACTTTGCACAATTTTGCTTTCTTCAGTCTTGCATTTTAATGACTGCACTTCACCCATTGACATTCAAGTCTTTAAACTATTTCTCAGTCTTTGTAGCATTCTCTGAATTGTCCTGTAAATAGCAAATGCCATCTCATCATTTTGCTTTGATTAAAACTTCCTATACTCAGTAGCTAAAAGCCTAAACTTCTAGTTTTGCATTCAGGATCATTGATGATGTGGACCTACCCTTTCTTTCTGTTAGTTTATGCACTTATTCTGATGTCATTCTATCAAGTTTTTCCTTCTTTCTATGCCTTTTAGTAACATTGTGAATTCAAATAAGATCAAGAGTTTTCCACACTAAGAGAAGCATGTAACTATTTTCTTCCTATTCTATAAACATTCTGTCCCTGAGAACCCAACAAAGACTTGGTCTATGTATGTCACTAGCCTCCCAGGTGAAAATTCTTCATCGATGTTACTATTGCTATAATCATTCTATGTGATGTTTGCTTTCTGCCTTCATTGGAAACTGGACTCTGTTTATTCAATCGTAGACTACTTTAATCCAATATGGGACTAGGCTTTGGTAAATATTTGTGAAGTTAGTAAGTATGGTCAAAGACATGGGAGACAATAAAAGGAAACAAAATTCACTAGAAGTTGATTATGAAGGTTTTTGTTTGTTTGTTTTATTTTTAGCTACACTAATGTACTACTGATAAAGACCCATTAAGGGAAAATACTAAGAAATCATGGTAATGGACTCTGGTTTTGGTGGAGGCTTCACACTGAAGCTGAGCAGGTTAATCACCTGGCTAAGGGACCATTCCTCAGGAAAAGTGTCACTCTAAGCCATGTTAAAGAGATAAACAAACTCTTGATCTCTTTAATGACATATTGTGTTTTACCTTCCCAGAAAGCCTGCCTCTAGTGGAATCCTTATAGTAAACAAGCAGCTTCCTTAAGGTTTTTGTTTTTCCTCTTTCCATCACTGTTCTCATTTGTTTTCAACTAGTAATTCAGGTTTGACTCTTTGGCTAAAGCAACCCCACCCCATGCCAATATGACTTACTTTACTGTATATCTGACTTCTATGCATGCCAGTGTAACTAAAATGGCATACGTTTATATCCTCCTCTTCTTATACCTCCTGGGATGCTGCTGAGATTTATATCTTGGTTGCTTTTTGTTTTCTCTTTGCCTAATAAAATTGTCCTCAATCTTCCTTTTGAGTTCACTGTTAAATTCATTTAAGAGCCATGAGATGGAACTCTGATTTTCCTGGTAAGAAAATTAAGTAAAGTATTCTTCACAAGAAGCAAATGTTAAGTCGCTGAAAATTTTTTAGTATCTAATGTACATTATATTTTTAAACTGTTAAGTATGGTTTGTTATCATTGAGAAGTTAGCTCTGGAAGTGAGGTTATCCCCTATCACATCTCAGACACCATCATGTTATGGTAATTATCTTTCACATCTTCTTATCTGGAAATGAGCTGGTTTCCCTACATCTGTGATGCAGAACAGAGAACAGAAAAACAGTCTAAAAGCAAAACCACTGTTTTCCTGAAAACAGCTAGAAGCTAACTATTTCTGACACAGGATTTAATAATTTATCCCATAATACAAAAATGCCTTCATTGGGAAAGAAAGAGAAACCTCAAGATTAGTCAGGGAGCACATGTCCACAGAAAGGAAACTCATTCAGAAGCTCCAGTTAATTCTTTACCTTCACTGGTAGTATTCTGCTGGGTGTTGGGAGCCCCTGATTTGATGATATTAGTTGCTTTACTTGAATGTTTCACCTGAGGGGATACTTTGCTCCACTAGAGCAACTTGATTGGGAGCTACAGATGGCTGCTTTGATGGGGCTACCTAAATCATAATTTGTTGGATGTTTTGAACACATTAATGATGCTTGACTGTTTTTCTATTTATCCATCTCTTTGTGTATTAGTCACTCTGTCTAACATTCCATCTATCAGTCATCTATTTATTTACCTATCTATTTCTTGACAAAGCCAATGGTCATTAGGGTAAAGGGAACCTCAGTTATGAAAATGTCTCTGTGAGATTGGCCTGCATGCATGTTTGTAGGGTCTTGATTTGTCTTGATTAATGTTTAATGTAGATGAGTCCAGCTCGCTATGGTGGTGCTGTCCCTGCAGAAGTGGTCCAAGAGGAAAAAAACCTGGGTAAACCCTGAGGAACAAGCCAATAATCAACACTCCTTGGTCTTTACTTCAGTTCCTCCCTCCATCCTCTTGTCATGGTTGAGTTCCTGCTTTGATTTTCCTCAATAATGTAATATGACCAGTACATGTAAGTCAAATGAATTCTTTCCTCCCCAAGTTGCTAGGTCAGTATTTTATTACAGAAGTAGAAAGCAAAGACTGATATCTTGGTATTTGTTGCTTGGTTCCTTATATACTTAGTAAGTTTACTCATTCTAAATCAGAAATGTGATTATCTTAGATCATCCTCCAGACTGTAGAACCATTAGGAAAATTATCAGGTGAGCCTGGACTCTGAGACACAAATTAGATCATACCGTGAAAATCCTAGGAGGCATAATAACAACTTAAACTATGAAGATAAATAGAAGCATTTAGAAGAAAGAATTAATAAGTCCTGGGGATAGATTTTGGAAGTTGGTGCTAGATAGTTTCATAGTAGAATGAAACTGAATGCATTCTATAAAGAATTCATATTTCATCTCAATTGGCAGCTCAATAAAAACAATTGTGGCCATTTTCAGAAAATATGCATGAATGCCTCTTTGGGAATCTTGGCATCTTCTTTTTTAGCCATTTATTTTTCCTAGTGAGATTTCTGGCAAAAAATCTCTAAGGTAGTTTATTTTTTCAGATGAGTTTTGAAAAGATATAATTTTTTTGTTTCTTCCTTTTCTGCAATTTTCTTTCACTGAATTGATGACCAAGGTGTGTAATGTTTTACAAAAAGTTTAATACAGCTTTGCTGCCTCAGCATCCAACAGCCATGGAAATATAGAGTTTACTTTACTTTAATGATGCCCTCACATTCATTCTTAAGTCACAAGCAATCTGCAGAAAGCCACTATTGTCACTTTAAAAATAGCTCAGTCTTTTGGTCTTAGCTTCCATTTTTATTACTTTTTTAAACATCTGACTTTACCACTCAACACATTGACCTTCTGCTCAAATTCTTCTCTATAGTTCAATCACCTATTCTGATAACTTCTAGTTCATGGTGCGGAATCTAAAGTACCTTCTATTTGAATATCCTTTCATGGAACAAGAGATGGGAAGGGCTTATTTTAATTGTGCATGTATGAGGTATGTTACTTTAGTTTAGACCTCACTAACAATAGTTTACACAGCTTATTTGTGTCACTGTAATATTGAAATATGCAGTCTACCATGGAAACTTAAGATGCTAGTCAGAAAAAGTTCTGAGTGTAACGACATGTCAGCACAAATAAGAAAGCATCTGATATACAAACAATCCTCAAATCTTGCTCTTTGTAACATGAACCCCTTGCATCATACAGCTTGACAAATGAGCTCCCTAGTCCTTTTTCTTAACCCGCTTCCTCTCTTGAAAGCGTATTCTTTATTACCAGCTTTTCTTCTTCACTTTAAACTATCTGTATATCTCTGTCAAATTCCTTGTTCTGGGATACAAGAACCTGGAACATTTTTGAAGGTACCCACCAAACCTCAATATCTAGCAATACCAAAATGAAAGTCTGTGGCATCTCAATTTGTCTATTTTTTTCATCAGAACCTTGTTTTTCTTTTTCTCTTGTGCATGGGTATGGTGTGTGTGTGTGTGTGTGTGTGTGTGTGTGTGTGTGTGTGTGTGTGTGTGTGGTGTGTGTGTGTGTGCATGTGTGTGTATATGTAAGGCATGTGCATTGTAGTCAAAGAATACCCTTGAATGTTGATTATCATCTTCAGAGAAAGTCTCTAGTTGCTCACTACTGAGCATACAGGGTTAGTTAACCTAAAAGTTTCTGAGGATTCTTTTGTCTCTACTTTCCACTTTCTTTTAGGGGCACACTTAGATTATGGAATTCCTGCCCTGCTGCCTCTGGTTTTTCCATGCATTCTGTGTATACATATTTCAGTTGGCAAATCTGAACAACAAATATTTACCAAATGAGCCAAGTGCACAGCCATGCATTGAGCTTTTCAAGAACCCCTTTCCTACATCACGCAGTAAGAACTCAGAAATAGGCATGGGAATCGATCTCAGAAGGAGAAAAAGTTTAGATTAAGAATCAAAGTGGATACTAGGAAGGAAATCAGCTGGGTTTCCCATATGTAAGTCTTGTACTTGACTTAAAGAAATTAAGCCAAAGAATATAGGAAGCACTGAAAATTTTAGGATGAAGAGAAGAAGAGATAGGTATGCATTAAAGCTATTAATATATTTCAGGTCTGGGGTTTGCTGCTTAATGAAATTTACTCAGCAGGTAGGGTCACTACTCTGGAGTCAGTTCATACCAACAGTGTTTTAAGCATCTCTCTCATAATTTTCTCCATATAGAAAGAGAATGGCCTTGGATATCAATGGATATTCCTTATTCTGTTATCCTCTTAGACAGTTGTGACAAGTTTTTATGACCACACCATGAACTATCTATGTGATATCCTATCTTTGAGGATGCTAGTAGAGATTATATATTACAAGGATCTATAGTCAGAAAATAAAAAGCAAATACATAAAAGAAAGCTGTGTTGATAAGCAGCAGTACAGATAAATTTACAAAAAAATGATTCAGAAGATTCAGTGAATGCATCCCCCCAAAAGAAAACCCAAAACCACTGGCATCAATGTCAGATGCTGTTCAGTGGTTCTCACTGTGCAGCCAGAGGAGTTTTTTTTTTTCCAAAAAGTTCTATAAGCGCAAAGGAATCTTGACTTAAACCATTGCCAAGATAAAAGGCATAAGTCTGAGCTCACAAGGTATAAGAGACAGTTTATTCATTAGCTAAATATAAATTTGAGGCATGCCAATTGCATGTTTCAATGTGATAGGAGTTTTGTGATGATTTCATAGTATCAGACAAGTGAAATCATAAATCAGGGCACTTATATACACTAGTGAAAATATAAGGGAGCTAGGCTCCAGAAAAGAGGAGAAGCCTAAGGCATAGGCATAGGCCTCAAAATGCTTACTGACACCATTTTTACCCATTGGTTAGTGGAGACTACTTCTTTGCTTGTGCCTACCTATACCTAGTAGTCATCATAATGTTAGGCCACATATAGAAGAAGGCAACAAATGCCCACTAAGGGAGCTAAAGATAGTATAAGACAAATTGTGATTAGAACATGGACCTGAAACATTTCAATCTCTCTGACATTTGAGATCTACAGAATTATTTTGGATTGCAAGTTATCTAACCAAATATAGGATATTAATAAAGAATTGAATTAAAATAACAGTGAGATATTGCCTTTGAATTGTAGGTTGAAATGAGATTAAGACATAATTATAACCTATTTAGAGAATAGGTCCTCCTATATATTGTTAACAACAGTATGGACTAATTAGTTCTATGGCATTATGTCAGCAATTATTTTTAATATAGTATTTACAATTATAATTTCATTTGTTACAATTTATCTTATATATAAAGATTATTAAAGATAACAATAAGAGTACTTATATTAAAAGCTAATTGGAAACAACTAAACATACATCAGAAAGTCACTAACTTACTTAAATTTGATGCATACCTACAAAATAACATAATACATCACCTTTTTTAAGGCTTCTTATGATTGTTTCTATTTTTTATTTTTATTTATTTATTGTTTAACATTTGTTTATTTCTTCAAGTTACTTCATAATCATAGCCCCTCCTTTCTCCTTCTCTCAGTTCCACCCTATTGTCCTCTTCCCCCTTAACTTCCTATCTGCCTTTTTTTTAAAATTTAAGGTGTATTCCCCCCCAGAACTCCCCCTTTTAGTCCAATAAAAAGCTCTTTTTCTTATACAAAATAAGATAAAAATACAAAATAATAAAAAACAATAAGAACAATTAGGACACAATTATATAAATTATAAGATATAACATGCATTCCCAATATCCAGTCTATGTGTATTTGCCAACTGATAATAATATTCTGTTGTCTATCTCAATGAGTTTAAAGTTCTAACTAATTTATATCTAACTCAGTTTCCATCTTAACTTGCATTACAAACTTAAAAATATCTTCTTAGACCTAGAACATTCTTTTAATTCCTAAACAACTTAAAATTTAACTGTGAGACTATAGCTATCTAGTCTTCAACCACATCAGGGACCTGAGAAGGATAAATATATCTGAATAAACTGGAAGTGTGGAGTCAGCAGCTTCCAAAAGTAAGAAATGACAGACAACTGACTGCCTGGACAGTCCCTGATTTTCTCAATAAACTGGAACATGTGTTTTCTACCTTTCGGCCCAGTATCACTGACAGACAATAACTGTAAAGCAGGAATTATGGAGGACTTGCTTACACTTGCTTAACTGTGAAAATCCTCCACAATTAAGAATTAATTTTATCAGTTAATTATTTGCAATCAGGAAAATTAGCTAATTGTGAACTATTATGTATTTCAAATATTATGAATGTATATCCTTGGTGATGTATTGAAAAATCTGGAACAATAGAAATATATGCAGTGATTTAATTATGATAAAAAGCAAGCTTGAAGAAGTTACTAGGTAATGTTTCCCCTTACAAATGATAGGGTATGCATAAAGAAAAGTAGTATGGACAATAATTGTAGACATATTGGAATAGAAGGAACTTCTGTAGATAAAGAAGTTCTGGATGACCTCTAATCAAGGGACAAGTAATTTTTCATAGAACATGTTTCAGTTTCCACAGTTTTCTGCCTTGAAATTAAATTTTACTTATATAATTTTATTCCAGTGAACCAGTTTCCCTTATTATCATTCATTTCAAATTTTTCTCTTAAAAACTAAACAAGAATAAATATATATTAAAATGCTTGGGTCAGCAATTTTGTTTGGATTATTTTAATATTTATTATGGGAGGACCTTAAAAAAAGCATATTACTTGCTGAAAATATTTACTGTATTAGCTGAAAGCTCAACAGAACAGCATCAACAAAGTTGACATTGGGAGATAAACATGTTGTTCATTCCTTTGACGTTCTGACTTTATTTGACTTCCTTGTATTTTGCATCATTCAGTTTCAAAATTACTTTTCCTTATTTTCAACACCCTCCACCTTTTGTACAACTTTATAACCTTCTTTAATTGTCTGTCAGCAACAAAATTCTTGTATATGATATGAAACAAAAATGTACTTGTCCATTTGTAAATATAATAATAGTTCTATTTTCCATTGGTAATCATAAGAATCTTAAATTTGAACCAAAGTGAAGCAAACTGGCAGGAAGCTTAAGCACTGGTTGAAATAATTTTCACTTGTGTCTCTTACTGAAGTTTTGTGTTCACAGATTATTTATAAAGTCAACCACCAATCAAAGATTTAAGTGAAAAATTCCAGAAATAAATAATTCACAATATTATAAGTTTGCACCACCCACATGAAATATAATGCTGAGACAGTGGGTTATGAAGATGGTTACTAAATGACCACCTCATCTGTCATATATTTGTTATTGTGCTAGACAAAGTGTAACTCATGCACTAGAAGTATGGGGGAGATTTTATTTTATTTTATTTTTATTTTTTTAGTGTATCCAGTTTTATGTTAAGGTCCTTTTTAAAAATAATTTATTTTTTATTTCTTCAAGTTACATCTCAATCACAATCCCCTCCCTACTCCCCCCTCCAGTCCTACCCTTTCACCCTCAACCCCCCATCCTCTTCCTTTTTTTTTTTTTTTTTTAGTTTAAGGTATTTCTTTTCCCCCAACAGCTCTCCCTTTCAGTCCAACAAATGGTTCTTTTTCTTATAACTATAAATACAATACAAAACAACAGAAATAAATAGGCCACAATTATGAGAGTTATATGGCTTAGCATACATTCCCAATGTTCAGTCCATATGTATTTGGCACCTGACTTTAACATTCTACTATCTAGCCATCTCCATGAGTTTAAAGTTCTATATCTAACTCAGCTTTCATACTAACTTGCCTCACAATTTAAAAAATATCTTCTTAGATCCAGAACACCCTCTTGATTCCTAAACAACTCAAAATTTAACTATGAGACTCTAGCTATCTATTCTTCAACCACCTCAGAGACCTGAGAGGGATAAATATATCTGATTTTATTTTATTATACAACTCACTAGGGATTTTCAATGATAAATGAAGAAGGTCAATTGTGGCCTATTGCTGTAATACACAAGTCATCCCCCTAACAATGATTGCTGCTCATTATCTGGTTAGAAGAGCAATGGGACAATTGTTTCAGCTCATTGAAGTTGTGCAGAGTTGTTCTTTCTTCTCATGATTTCCTTATCTTGTGAATTATAACTGTATGCTACACAAACAAGCTATATCACCCAAAGTCAAGTTTTCACTTGACTTTGATAGTGAATCATTTTTAATTTCATACAAAGATTCTTATTTGTAGATAGTTCCATAGTTCATTTTGGTCATTCATTTGAAAATATTCCTCTAGGAGATTGTGAGCAGGTTAATATCCATGACATATAAGACATTTACTTTTTAGCCTCAGTAAAGATACTCTATGAGAGACAGTGGAACCATATCCTGAAAAATTCAAAGGCTGAATATATATATATATATATATATATATATATATATATATATATATATATATATATATATATATTTGGTTTTTTGAGACAGGATTTTTCTGTGTATCACTGGCTGTCCTGGACTCACTCTGTAGACCAGACTGGCCTTGAACTCACACATATCCTCCTGCCTCTGCCTCCAGAGGATGGCATTAAAAGTATGCACCACCACCCCTGGCTGAAAAGATATCTTATCTGAATCCAGTGTCAAGTGGCCAACCAGGGTCATATAAACAAACATTATTATATGAACTGAACAGGTTTTATTTAGGAATATATATGTAAGCATATACATATATGCTTACAATCACAATTAGCAAAAATTGAGCCATGACTTGGGAGATTGTGGAGGGGTGTATGGGAGGTTTAGAAGGAGAAAGTGGAATAGTGAAATGTAAATGTATCAAAATCTCAAAAAATTTTTTAAAAAGAGTATACATGTTGCTTTTATAGGAGACTAGAGTTTAAAATTCCAGCTCTTGTGTCAGAGGGCATGAAACTCTCTCCAATTTCAGCTCCAGAGGATTCAATGCCATATTCTGACGTCCATGTAAGCATGCATATTTGTGAGCACAGATATACACAAACACATCTACATGAACGTAAATAAAATAAAATAAATTTTTTCACAAATTTATTTCAAGCAGAAAATGCAATAAGGTAGCACTGATCTGAAACACTTGAATTGCTGAGCATCATAGGTTAGACTCACCTACCTACAGTATACTCAAATACATAAACATCAGTCTTCAATTAGTCAAAATCAACAAGCACAAAATCTATTTTTTCCTAAAATGTAGAATAATTCAACATATAAAACAGTAGAGGATCCTGGCAGATGTGAGGGGATGCAAAAGCCCATCACACAATTATAAATTTGAAAATCTTAAGCTGAGTCATCATAAGTTATAAAATAGTAAAGATAGTATGTGGAATACAGTGATTAATATATGCACATTCATAGCAACACAGAGTAGAGTTGAGTAGCAAGATTTGAAAATGGAAGTGCTGAATCTTATGTCTGAAAGAATATACCAAGACATGCTTGTGTTAACTGACTCAGAGAGCAGAAAAAAACATACAGATATAATGGTCAAATGAAACAAAATGTAGAAAAATTAAAAGTCTTCAGATAGAGATTAAATGAACTCCTATTCTAAATTCCTTCAAAAAATTAGAATTCTGCTGATTAAATAGGCTTTCATCCCATTTTCTGGAAACATTGATTTAGTAGGTGAAATTACTCAAAAATATCACCTTATACTAAAATGTTTACCAGTCTTTCCTTTACTACAACCATATGTTAATATTACTTTCTTTATTCACTTAACTGAGACTTTAGTGGATCAAATTGTTCAAAACATCACTATTATGCTTTTGAGCTTTTCAGGCATCCTATAATTGCTATGTATTCTCTTCCAGCTGTGTATTAACATAAAAACGCTGGCATTATTTTCAGTAAGACTGCATGTCAATGATGAAATTTGGTTTGGTACTAGAAAAAAATATGACAAAGATTGCTTTAGAGTGCTGTGTATTACATAGGATGATGGTCATGTAATTTTTTAGTTAAGCACAACCTCATTTAATCCAATATTTAGATATGCCTTAGTGTATTTATTAACTTGGATATATTAAATTAAATTATATATTACTGAATACTCTCAGCTTAAGATCATAATTCAAGAACAGAAAATGGTGGGCATGATGTGTATGTGTTGAGGGAGCATGGAACATGCTTATTTTAATGTCATTGAGCAGATGTTCAGAACCACCTAGAGGTGGAACAATTCCAGTCATAGTGATTTAGAAAAAGATGAAGAATAAGAATAAGAATAAGAATAAGAATAAGAATAAGAATAGGAGGAGGAGGAGGAGGAGGAGGAGGAGGAAGAAGAAGAAGAGGAGGAGAAGGATGAAGACTATTTAAGGGCAAATTAAAGAAAAGGAAACTTTGAAGATATGTTAACATGGAGTTTGCTCTATCATGCATCTACCCAATCAATAATACATTCCTAATAATTTCATTTAATGGATGTATTTGGTAAGGAATCTACTGTCTGGCTAATTATTAGAAAAATATCTTAGACAATAAAGGGCAGCAACTCTGAACCAAGAACATTTGACAATGTCTGAAAGCACTGGTTCAACAAGGGCAAAGAGGTTAATAATTAGCATATGTTCAGTTGTTCAGGACACCACAAAACATCAACAATGGGACTCTTGAAAAATTCCTCCAAACAATGTAGACTATCACTATTTCTCTTGATTGCATCCTGGAACTAACTGGCAAATCCTTGTTTCTCAAGACACAGATTTTGGTTGTAGCACATAGAAAAATTAAGTTGGAACAAAGTTTGATGCTTCTTCCCTGCTGCATACCATATATATTATTAGAAGGTGTGATGCAAGCTTTTTATGTTTATTTATTACTACAAGTAACTTCTCCATCACAATCCCATCCCTCTACCTCTCCTGGTCCCACTCTCCCACCCTCTCCCTCTTTTCACACCTATACTACTTTTCTGGTGTGGGGTGCCCCTACATATCAGTCTACTTTAGTTCAGCAGTATTTGAGGGTTAAGAACTTTCTCTTGTACTGGGAGTGCTACATGGCAGCTCCACTAGAGTAAAGTGTCCCACTAGCAGGTAACAATGTCTATGTTTCTGTTCCTTTCAGTCTGTTCATTGTGGGATAGTTATCCTGTACTATATGGCTAAAATCCAGTTATAAGTTAATAAATGTGTTGTGCATCTTTCTGGTCTGGGTTAGTTCTCTCAGGATGAACTTTTCTAGTTCCATCCATTTGGTAGCAAATTCCATGATTTCCTTGTTTCAGATGGCTGAGTAGTATTCCATTGTGTAAATGTACCACAATTGTTTTTATCCATTCTTTGGTTGAGGGACAAGCTTTTGTATCAATATACAAAGATATAAGGGCATATTCAATAATCTGTCCCCTTTTCTTTATAATTCTTATATTATGTCTATATCCCATTTTTTTCTCATCTTTTCACCTCTACATAGGAGAGAAAGAAGCATACAGAAAAGAAAAAGAGGGAAATGAAATCCCTGGGTATAACCACCAAAACCTCTTTAACAAACAATTTAAAAACTTATAATCTCTCCCCTTAAAAAACAAGTATGTGTAACCCATCAAATGAACAAAGGTGGAAAAATCACTCACCCCACCTTCTGGGGATGGGACATCACTCTCTTAAAATTACTTCTTGCTGACTTGGGATATAGTAAACCTGTTTGGGGCTCAAATAAGAATGGAAAAATTGTTAAGCACATTGATAGAAACATTTGATGTTCAGTTCTTTTGTGCTTAGATATTTCAATGTCCTAAGAAGTTTTTAGACAGAAGCTGAATTTCAGGGCTTTATTAAAGTTCTGGCTGTAACAGTCTGTAGGGCTGAGCAATCTTAGCAATGTTGAGTTGTGGTTGTAGATTTTTGAGGAAACAGCTATTGAGGAATCTGCAAGGCTGGATCATCTGGGCTACTTATCTTCTTTGGTGTCTGATCTGTTTTCTTTTGAGGTTTCCGTTTTCCAGTTGTCCCTGAACTCCTTAGATGGATGCCTTTAATCTCCTGGAAAGGTAAGAACAGAGTCCTGCCCTAATCCTAACTCTGGAACATCACTTTTTTTTTTTTTTTTTTTTTTGCCGGTAATATTTTTCATGAAGCAAATTGGTTTTTTTTTCCCGACAATACAAAAAGTATTATCATTCAATTGAGATTAAAAAAGAAATCATTTTAATATTTTAGAACTAAACAAACCTTTAAATGTATATATTTTGAGATCTCAAAGGACAAATCACTTTGAGTTTCAGCATGCCACTTTTAAACTTAAATCATTCCAAATTCTATGTGCTTGCCTCTGCATTCTAAGTATTGCGATCAAAGGCATGTGCCTCCCAACTGTTGAGATTAAAGATGTGTACTACCACCCCTGGATCTAAGTTTTTCTCTATTTGGAGCTTGCTTTGTGTCAAGCTGGCCTTGAACTCAGAGATCCTCATGTTTATGTCTCTAGTATGTTGGGATTCAGGATGTATCCCTCCCAAGTGATGGGATTAAAGGTGTGCACCATCACCACCCTCACCACCCTGTTCATTGTAACTTTAGAGCCTTTAAGCTAGAAAAATCATCACTAGTTTTCTGTTTTGCTAAGCAACAATATCAAACTTTTTGGCAAGATGTGTCCACTGCTGAATAGTGCCATGAATGCTATAGGAATGATATATTGCCTTCTGATTAGACTTGTGTCATCTCCACTAGAAGGAACTCATGAGTGATACTGCTGACTTGGTTAGGAGCCTGTGCTGGGGATGTCATTGACCCTAGAAGAGAACCTACTACTGTTATTTTGCTGCATCAACATTTGATCAAGTGGCCCTATAAATATTCATGATTATGCATATAGATTAGTGCTGCTCCCAGCCTTCAGCAGAGTAGCTTTTTCTTGTAGTGGTCAGAGGTAAATGTAGACCCATAACCGGTACATGTGATGAAAGTAAATGACTGTCGAATGCTTATCTTTGAATGAGATGTCAGTAACATTACCTACATGGCTCAGGGAACATCATAGAAGATTGGTAAAAAAAGTATAACTGCCAGAAAATGGGGAGGTATACTTCAGAAATAAGACTTCAGGATATTATACGACCATGCTAGACTTGTATTTACTGCAGATATGCTTACCTACAAAAATATGAATAATGCATATTCTGTCAACAATTTATCATGAATGGATAAAGAACTCATGAAATATTAATCACCTGTTAAAAAAATAACATCATAAAAACTTGAATCAAGTGGGTGGAAAATAGAAGCAATCATCCTGAGTGTGGTAAGTCAGACACAGAAAGATAAATATGGTATGTTTTCACTAGTATGATATCATCTATTAAATGAATGATAACATGCTATAGGTATAACTAAATACTGGGTTAAATCAGAGATGTTAGGTATAGAGGAAGGGAATTGAGAGAAAACATAGATCACCCTGGGGAGGGGAAATAGAATAGATTTTATGAGTAAACTGTAGTCAGGTAGTTAGAATTGGGAGCACCAGGTAGGGATGAGAAGATGGGAAGAGGTTGAGGTAGGGAATGCAAGGAGAAACAGCTAGAATTATGGGATATGTGAAAGGTGGTATGGAACACCTAGTGCAGTAGAAACTTACTAAAATATATGAAGGTGATGTTAATGATATTTCAAAAAATGAGAGAGATAGAGTTCCAACTGGCCATCTCTTGTCACCAAAGGAAACTACTAGTACTCAGTAAAATCAATTGAGTTGTTGTCCAAAGGGGGTCCCATGGAAATCCCCCCAAAATCCAGACTGTTACCATGACAATACATTGTTTTCCACAAATTGAAAGTGAGGCTCCATTCCTGAAGAAAACACCCATACAACTCACAGATCATGGAAAGTTGAGCTGGTGCCTTCATAGAATGTTTACCCATATTTTTTAGTGGCTTTGATATCAGAAGGAACTCTACAAAATACCTGGAGTGATTTAAATAGGAGTGGCCCCAATTGACATAAAGATTTGAATGCTTGGTTATTAGAGAGTAGCACTAACTGAGAGGGATCAGGAGGTGTGGCCTTTTTAGAGTAGTTGAGTACTTTTTAGGCAAAGTGTGTTACTGGAGGTGGGCTTGTGCTAAAACCAAATGTTATTGGCCTGAAAAAAAAGGAAAGGAAAGAAATAATAATAAAACTACTCTTAATGATATTCTGCTATATTCATAAGTTTGTACTTATACAGAGACCTATAGCCAGACTTTACACACGCACACACACACACACACACACACACACACACACACACCGGGGGGGGGAGAGAGAGAGAGAGAGAGAGAGAGAGAGAGAGAGAGAGAGACAGAGAGACAGAGAGACAGAGAGACAGATAGATAGAGAGACAAAGAGAGGAGACAAAGAGACAGAGAGAGAGAGAAAGACTCTGGAATACTTAGCTCTAACTAGGATGTCTCCAACAAATCTCTCTCCTCAAAGCTCAGGGAACCCCATGGAAGAGGAGACATAAAGAATCTAAAAGTCAGAGAGAATGGAGGACACCAGAAGGACAAGGCCCTCTGAATCAATTAAACAAAGCTCATATGATCACACAGACTGAAGCAGCAAGTAAAAGGCCTACAAGGGTCTGCACTAGGTCCTTTGCATGTATAATATAACTTTCCACTTACCATTTTTATGGCACTCCTGTGTTTGCTAACTAGTGAGTCTCTTATCCTTGAGCCATCTCTTGGTTTCTTCTGTTTATTTGTCTTCTCCAACTTTAATGTGATTAAAAAAAAAACATATTATTGTTTTGCATTTGGATGCTTTGCTGTTACCTCTGAGAAGCTTAATGTTGTCTTTGCTTTTTTAAATATTTATTTATTACTTCAGGTTACATCTCCATCACAGTGTCCTCTTTCCACCCCTACCAGTCCTGCCCTCCCACCCTCTACCCCCATCCCTTCCATTCCACTCCTTTGGAGTGGAGTGTCCCTACATAACAGTCCCCCACTCAGTTCAGCAGTCATATGAGGGCCAAGAGCCTCCTCATAAGGCAGCACCACTAAGGAAAAGTGTCTCATTGACAAGAAAAAGTCTATGGTCATGTTCCCTTTGGTGTATTGGTTGTAGTATAGTTATCCTGTACTATATGGCTAAAATCCAACTATAAGTGAATAGATGACATATGCATCTTTCTGAGTTTGGGTTAGCTCACTTAAGATGAGCATTTCTAGTTCCATCCATTTGTTTGCAAATTGCATTTTCGTTCTTTCTGATAGCTGAGTAGTATTCCATTGTGTAGATCTAGCACAGTTTTTTAAATCCGTTCTTCGGTTGAGGGATATCTGGGTTGTTTCCAGTTTCTAGCTATTATAAAAAAAGGCTTCTATGAATGTAGAGGAGGAAAATTCCTTCTGATTTGTTGAGGAATCATTTGGATGTATACCAGAAGTGGTATGGCTGGGTCCCGAGGCAGAGCTATTCCAAATTTTCTAAAGCTTCTGAAAAGCAAAAGACACTGTCATTCGAACAAAACAGCAGCCTACAGATTGGAAAAAAAAATCTTCACCAGTCCCACATCTGACAGAAGGCTAATATCCAAAATTTAAAAAGAACTCAAGAAATTAAATGCCAACAAACCAAATAATCCAATCAAACAATGGGGAACAGAGCTAAACGGAGAATTCACAAAGGAGGAATTCCTATTGGCTTAGAGACACTTGAAGAAATGCTCAGCATCTTTAATCATCAGAGAAATGCAACTCAAAAAGACTCTGAGATTCCATCTCACCCCTGTCAGAATGGCTAAGATCAATAGCCCAAATGACAGCACATGCTGGTGAGTTGTGGAGAAGGGGAACACTCCTCCATTGCCCATGGGAGTGCAGACTTGTGCAACCACTATGGAAGTCAGTCTGGCTTATTGTTTTCTAATGAGGGATAGAAAGCGAATTGATCCAGATCCAGATCAGAGAGGAGGATCTAGATCCAGATCAGAAAGGAGGGCAAGAGGAACTAAGAGAAGTAGAGTGATGGATCCTGTAATCAGGACATATGGTATATCTATTTTTTAAAATCTATTTGCTTGTTTTACATTTCAGTTACAATCCCCCTCCTTTCCCTCCTTCAAGTCCTGCTCTCTTATCCACTTCCTGTCTGTCTCACCCACCTTCATGCTCAGAATCAACCTACTATGGCACATCAAATTATTTCAGGACTAAGTGCCTCCTCTTCCACTGAGGCAAGACAGGGCAGCTCTGCTAGGAAAATGGGGCCAAGAGCAAGACAACAGAGGACAAGTCAGAGATAGGCCCCACTCCAATGTTTAGGGAATCCACTCGAGGACCAAGCATTCCATCAGCTTCATATATGTAGATGTAGTGGGTGTAGGATCAACCCATGCAAGTTCTTTGGTTGGTGGCTCAGTCTCTATGGGGCCTCCTCTGTCTGAGTTAATTGACAATGTATGTCTTCTTGTGATGTCTTTGTCTCCTCTAGCTCCCTTGAACCTTCCCCTAGCTCTTCCACAAATTTCCCTGAGTTTTGTCTGATGTTTCACTGTGCGTCTCTGTGTCATTTTCCATTATCTACTAGATATATAGCCTCTCAGATGGCAGTTATGCTTGATTTCTGTCCAGTTCCCTCTCTTCAACCACTTCCAATGTCTATTTTATTTTCCTTACTTAGAGAGATTCAATCATCATTCCTTGAGCCCTCCTTGTTACTTATTTTCTTTGGTTTTGTGGATTATAACATAGTTATTCCATACTTAATGGCTAATATCCACTTGTAAGTGAGTATATATCATGTGTGTCATTTAGAGTCTGTGTTACCTCACTCAGGAGATTTTTTCTGGATCCAACCATTTGCCTGAAAATTCCATGATTTCCTTGCTTCTAATAGCTTTTTAAAGTCCCAAGTCATAAAGGAAATGTAAATAAAAACCACTGCAAGATTCAATCTTACATATGTCATAATGGCAAAGATCAAAAAAATCAAGTGACTGCACATGCTAGAGAGGATGTGGAACATTCCTCCATTGCTGGTGTGAGTGCCAACTTGTACAACCACTTTAGAAATCCATCTTGCACTTTCTCAGAAATAAGGGAATAGCTATACCTAAAGACAAGCAATGGATGCCAAGAATGTGACAGAGGAATCCCTTCGTAGAAGCCTGGAGAGGTCATTGCATGAAGCTGTGACTCAAATAAAATAGATTCCAGAGCTACCTGCCAAGGAGAGATGCAGACTGGGTGTGGAATTAGCCCAAGGGAGAAAAGTGTGTTTCAGTCAACAATGATGAAAGAAGTGGGAGACTCAAAAACCGTGTCAGGATTTAGGGTTTGATTTGCTGTGCTTCAGTTATTCTTTGGTCCAGTATTTCCTCACTATGCCCCTTTTCTCTCTTTTGGTATAATGATGTATATTATCTTCTGTTTCACATCGGGCATATATGATTTGATTTTGATTTTACAGTGTGCTACAGTTAAGAGATGCCTTGAGTTTCAGAAGAAGCTTTGAACTTGTAAACAGGGTTTGACTGTGAAGGACTATAGGAACATTTGAAGTTGGAATGAGCATGTTTTGTATTATGATATGACTACAAGTCTGTTGGGACCAGGGAGTGGAATGTGGTAGTTTGAATGAGAATGCATCTACATGATCATACGTTTGATTGTTTGATTCCTGGCTGTTAGAACTATTTAGGAAGGATTAGGAGATGTGGCCTAGTTGGAGGCATTGTGTCACTGGGGGTGGGCTTTGAGGCTTCAAAATCTCATGCCCAGATCCTCTCTCTCTCTCTCTCTCTCTCTCTCTCTCTCTCTCTCTCATGTTTGTGTGTGTGTGTGTGTGTGTGTGTTTGTGTGTGTGTCTTCCTTTGATTCCTATCTGTGGATCGGATTCAAACTCTTAGCTACTGCTCTAGTAGGCTTCCTGCTGCCTGGCTCCCTATCATAATGGTCATGGACTAACCCTATGAAACTATTAGCAAATCCCTTAATAAATGCTTTCTTTTATAAGCTTCCTTGGTCATGGTGGTTTTTTTTTTTTTTTTTTTTGGTTTTTCGAGACAGGGTTTCTCTGAATATCTCTGGCTGTCCTGGACTCACTTTGTAGACCAGGCTGGCCTCGAACTCACAAAGATCCGCCTGCCTCTGCCTTCCAAGTGCTGGGATTAAAGGCGTGCGCCACCACCGCCCGGCATGGTGGTTTTTTTATAGCAATAGAATAGTAACTAAGACAGGGGGTCACTTGCTGGGAAGAAAAGAGGATTCAGCGAGAGAGAGATGGAGATGGCATGGGAGTGGGTGATGGGAGATTAAAGTATTTGAAATTTCTCAGATATGAAATTATCAAATGAAAACATTTTCAAAATATCTTTAAAAAACTATTGCTAACCAAAGGAAAAAAAGTAAGACTCCCATGAAATAAATCACAGTGAGAAGTTGAACCACACTTTAATTAAATTTCTTTTATCTTTGCATAAATGACTCTCAATGTGCATGTGTGCATGCACACACCTGTATGCAATTTTGTGTGTGCATATGTGCATGGGTTTCTAGAAGTCCTCCTCAATCATATTTCAGCATATTTTCTGGGATAGAGTTTCTCATGAAACCTAAGTCACTGATTCAGTTAGACTGGCTTGCCAGGAAGATCAACAAGCCTTTCTGTATCTACCTACCCAGTTATGAGATAACAGATGTATACTGTTCCATTATGTCAACATTTTGCATGAATGTTAGGGGTTCAAACTTTGGTCTCTATGCCTTCTTGGCCAACAGTGTACTGATTCAACCGTCTCCCCAGCCATGTTATTCATCTCTCTATCTTTCTCTCTTTGTGTATGTGTGTGTGTGTGTGTGTGTGTGTGTGTGTGTGTGTGTGTGTTTGTTTGTGTAAAATGTCACATATGTGGAAGTGAGAGGACACCTTCAGTATAATTCCTTACATTCTCATTTGAATCATTTTCTTCCTTGTCCACCTCCTATCTTGCTGTCTTGTTCATAGGAAAGCATTATCTTATAAGGCTTGTACTTGGGTTCTACAGGTTAAAACCCAGGTCTTGAGACATGCTTCATAAGCAGTTTCTTGTAGTCACCATTTCCAACCCTTTTGAAGTGCTTTCAAGTTTCCCAATAGGGTGTTGTTCAGATTTTTTTCTCTTTATTTTTTTATTTCTTCAAGTTACATCTCAATCGCAATCCCTTCCCTACTCCCCCCTCCAGTCCCATCCTCCTACCCTCTTCCGCCTCAACCCACCCATCCCCTTCCTGTTCTTTTTCTTTTTTTTTAAGTTTAAGGTATATCTTCCCCCCCCAACAGCTCCCTCTTTCAGTCCAACAAATGGCTCTTTCTCTTATAATAATAAATACCATTCACAACAACAGAGGTAATTAGGCCACAATTATAAGAGTTATATGGCTTAGCATACATTCCCAATGTCCACTCCCTATGTATTTGGCACCTGACTTTAATGTTCTACTATCTAACCATCTCCATGTGTTTAAAGTTCTATATCTAACTCAGTTTTCTTAGTAACTTGCCTCACAATTTTAAAAACATCTTCTTAGATCCAGAACACTCTCTTGATTCCTAAACAACTCAAAATTTAATTATGAGACTCTAGTTATCTATTCTTCAACCACCTCAGAGAACTGAGAGGGATAGATATATCTGATTCTATAGGAAGTGCAGGACCCACAGCTTCCAAAACTAAGAAATGACATACCAGTGGCTGCCTGGACAGTTCCCATTTTCTCTCCATACATTACAGCATTTATCTTCAGTCATTTGGCCCCGTTTCTCTGACAGATATTGATTGTAGGGCAGGAATTATGAAGGACTTGCCTACCCAGTCTTGGTAGAGCTAGGCTGTTGACTTACCTGCTTCTAAGTTTTGTCCTTTTTGAACAGCATTCTGTCTACAGTTGAATCAAGGGGTTTTTCCTGCCAAGAAATAGGCTTGCCACTAATTCAATCATCTCCCACTGGAGATTCTTCGATGCTCATCTTCTACTTGGTGTAGAATAAGGAGCGCTGCCAGGAGTTGACATGTATCAATATCAAAAAAATCTAAAGTTAAGAAAGCCTTTTGAATGCCATATTCTGAAGATCTCTTGAGGTTTTTGAAGAGGCCCTATCTATCTCTTATATTAGGATAAGCAAATGTTGCTTTTCTCTTAGCAACTTGATTTCTTTTTAAGTTGCTACTCCAGATTGTTTCTCTCTAAGCTTCCTAGACTACTGCTTGTTTACCCTACTTCATCCCAGCTTCCGTTGATTTGCTCAGCTTGAATATTTTTTTAAGTCAATTTCAGTCAATTTCCTAAATAATACAAACTTTACTGGCAAATTAAAGACAATCCCCTTGGTTACTGAATTTCTAAGTTACCTCACTTTGATCTTAAGGACTTTAAAATCGTGCCAAGGAAAGCCAAAAGCATGTGGGTGGTAGAGTAAATGCAGCTGCTAAGAAATTATAATTGCACACAGTTTATGCCATTCCTTTTACACACACATGAAACAAGTTCTCTGACTCTCTGGATCAGGTTAAATTCAAATTTTGCAACAAAGAAAATTGAATTTTGAGCAAGTATGTTGCTAAAAGCGACACAGAAATATGACAACAGACACCTGTTGTCAGAATCCCAACACTGGGTCTAACATTTGTTGAGTGCATTCTGGAGAATGTTAACTATGAGGTGTCTAGGAACAGATGAAAAGAAAGTACCTATATAGGGATGGGCCACTGTAAAAAACAGTGTTCAATAGACGAGAAGGCACAGAGATAAATGTTAAGAGAAATGTCACAGGCTCAGAAAAAATCGGGTACATGGCCAAAATCAGGAAAGAGACTTATAAAACTGAAAGACAAAGAAGAAAAAGTAAATGATAACTGTCTCCAACCTACTATTAGATATAAAGGTAAAAGTGGTCTGCTGCCATAATTTGACAATCTTTACCTGCACTGAGAACTCAGGGACATATATAGTTAATGAGGAGATACACAAAGATGATGATTAGTTGGGCCATCACTGTGTGTATCTGTAATCACACCACTTGGCGGTAGAACCAGGAGGATCAGGAGTGTCTGGTCATGCTCCATTCCATAAGAAAATTAAGGCCTGTTCTACATAAAACCTTATCTCAAATATCCTCCCCCCAAAATAGATAAATAAATAAAATAAAATCAATAAAAATGGAGAAGATCAGTAAAGATAAAGATTATAAATACCCTGTTTGAGGAGGTGAAAATTAAGATGCAATTTAAATCAGAAAAAAATCTGGGGTATAGAGATGATTCAGTAATAATAAGCTCTTGCTGTGTTTGCTTATGACCTGAAGTCAGTTCCTAACACCCACACCAGGAACCTTGTGACTGCCAATAACTCCTTCTCAAAGAGACTTGATGCCTTCATGGGCGCTGTACTCAAGTATCCGTGCTCCCACACAAACACACACCTATACATACAATTAAAACATAAAACTGAACATCTGTACACCTACAAATCAGTGAAATTTCTTAAATGATTCATTGACAAGAGAAAAGACACTGAAGGTAGATTTTGTAGCTCTAATGAGGAGTGTGAGTCAGATGGAATAAGCTGCACATGTAAGGATGGACAAAATTAACTACTCAGCTGAACTGAACTTAAAATGATGGCTGAGCACTCAGGTAAACATTTATCACATTCCTCCTTTGAATTTATATGTCTCTGAATTGTTAGTGAAGGTAACAATTGTCATGTAATTATGATAGTACATCATCTTCAACTCCTGTTAACTAATCTTAAACCTGAAATGTAACTACATTCCTATATTCTACAATATATTTAGATATCTATCTATATATTTATCTATCAATATATAAAAATCTATTTATATATGTTTATGTATATATATATGTATTTATAAATAAGTATATATATATCCAAACAGTGCCACATTTCTTGTGAGTAAATTGCTTTGTATATTTAGTTTCTACAATCAGATAGCATCTGATAAAGTCTACACATGCAGATAATAAATTTATTGTCTACTGATTGTATATGTGGATGGTGACTTAGGTTTCCATCTTTGTTTTCCCCTGTAAGGGAGTTGATGTGTCCTTGCATATGTGTTCAGTCACAGAAAAGGTAGCAACTCTGGACAATTTCAAGCAGCAAATATGTTATGAAAATTATGTGGCATCTTACACTGGTTAACAACTGGTAGCACAGAGATGAACAAACAGAAAAGTACAGTCTACTTTAAGAAACAGAAGAGGTTTGACAGATTCAAATAGAAATTTGTTATAGAAAAATGAAAAGTAAGTTGATATAATGTGGGCATTATATAATTAAATATATATGCTTATACAACAGACTTTTGCAATTATCTTAAAGAACATGTTGAATGTGCAGTCTTCTATGAGATATTTTACTGCACAGCAAATAATAGGAAAAGATATAGAGTGTTTTTTTTTCAACATTTCATTATTGGACTGAAAGAAAGGAATAGCAAAAGCTGGATATCCATGATTCTTCATTAACCTTAAGCAATTATCTTTGACCTAACTTTTTACAGGAGGAGAAATATGGAAGTAAATGAAGTGGCCCTATAAAGACTTGCTTTTATCTAGGTGAAGCATTCCCAGGCGTGTGTGTGTGTGTGTGTGTGTGTGTGTGTGTGTGTGTGTGATAGATAGATAGATAGATAGATAGATAGATAGATAGAGACACACATTCATGTATATGTATATATTTTCATGTGTAGAAGTTTACTGAATGTGTAGATAATTGTTCATACATGTGATCTTGTGTATAGAGGGCTAAAGACAACATCTTGAGTCTCCCTCAGCAGCAGTCTTTGGTATTCATTGAAGCAGAGATTCCCAATTGAGTATGTAGATTTTTCACACATCTAGTCTAGCTAGTCACTTTGGTCTGGGGATACCATGTCTGTACCTTCATAAAGCTGAAATTAAAAATAGACTATCACATCTTTCTATCACTTGTGTGAGTGCTAAGAATCCAAATTCATATCCTCACACTTCTGTGTCAAGTGTGAAACCAACTATACCATTTTCCTATTCTCATTTTTTTAATAATAGGTGTAAAGATAGATAAATTCACAGTATCTCAATTTAATTAAGTAAACAATCTATTTGTTAAAACAAAGTGCTAACTCCATAGTCTTGGCTAGCCAGATTATTTATTTCCCAAAGGCCTAAAATTCAGCAATCAACTGCCTTATCTTCTTCAGTGTTGGCAATACAGGTGTATGCTACCTGTTTCAACACTCTCTTTAGAATGATTGCCTCTGACCTTGTATTTTATATTTAATAGTGTCTGGTAATTTAAGCCCTGATATTTGCCATTGTCAATTTCAATTTATTTTTATATTTTGTGTATTATATTTTTATATAGTAGAAGTCATTTTATGTCAGATATTTAATGTTCTACTTTTGGTGTTAGATACTTTTTATATATGAATATTCTTAGTTTGCCTGATAATGTAGTTATTTCAAAAAGGTTTACTTTTTTATATCTAGCTTTCAAGAGCAAGTAGGTTGACTCACAGCTCAACGATCCATGAGACAAGACAAAAAAAATGCATTTAAAAAGGTTTCCTCATTGGTCTTCTCATTATCTTTGTATTCAAATCCCCTTTACTTTATTGAGAAAGGAAAGTTAGTCTATGAGAATAGTCTCTGCTGCCATATCTTTCATTATAGAACCTTAATTATTTTTTCTCCAGATTCCTACTGTTCAAATTTTTATTATTTTTGTAGAGTGCTTTCCCTCTGTAGCAGTGAACTTTTTGCTTTCTTGTCGCGTCCCCCCTTGTCCAGCAAGGAATGACGCAACTCACAAAACTCTTCTCCAGCAGTTTATTCAGGTCCCTTGAAAACAGTCTTCCGAATAATGGGGCAGACCCAACCCACAGGCTAAATACTAAATGAACAGCCAGTCAAGTAAAGCCAAGTGGTGCTATCTTAGAGGTCTACGTATGCGGAAGCAAGCCAGATCAGTGGTATATGCCAAATATGAACTTATTATCATAGAGAGCGCTCACCGTCGGGCTGGTGGAAGGCGGAGACCAGCGCCATCTTTAGGGCGTGGCACTTCGCAGCTCTCTACAGTTCCTCCTTTTTTATTTTTTCTAAAATTGGTAAAAGTCCCTGGAAAGGCTTCGTAATCCCTCTATCTGGGGATCTCATGGTGGGCCTGAGCCTGTAGGAGGGTGGTGCTCAAAATCTTACCCGTCTCTGGGTCAGCCTCCCCACTCGGGACTGCCCTGTCTTAGGTGGCCGAGACTTACCCGTCAACTCCGTCACTGACTTGCCAGACCCTAATATCCGTGGAACGAATACATCAGTGGGCAGGGACTATGCTCAGTGAAGATTTACTTCACTGCAGCAAGCCATGCCTGAGGGGACTGGCTCACCTCAATGGCGACAAGGGCTTGTATAATCATGGCTGCATTACGCTTTTGTGTGGTTCTCATTTTGTAGATGCACCATAGGCAAACCAGAGAGGCTAATATCATTAGTATCGCCAAAGAGCCTACGCCCGCCCACTCCTTAAGATGATCCATAGCCGTCTGTATCCAGGAAGTCAAGCCAGTAGCCAGGCTCAGATCCACCCAAGTGGAGTTGATGTGGACAATTTTTGCTCTCAGCTCTCTCATCAAATTTTCAAATTCAGCCGACCAATCCTGTAAGAGGAACTTTGACAATTGTCTAGACAAATTAGCAGCCTTTGTAAAATTTTGATATTGTACGGAAGTAACACAAACCTTGCAATTTCCACTCACATCCCAATTGTGCTAGTTGCCAAAGAGAATCAATCTGTTCTTGTATTAAATCTATGCGTTGATTAACTATCATAAGACTTCCTTTGAGATGAGAATTCATAGAGGTCTGAGTATCCAATGCCTGTGCCACAGTGGCTGAGATGTTATTCAGGGCATTGGCAGTCTGTATAGAACTAGACAAGGCAATAGCTGAGGCAGTAGCTCCCACAGCAGCAACAGTGATAGCAGTAACAATAGCTGCAGTGATGCCAAAATCTCTTTTAAACCTGAATAGCATCATGGTATTAGGAGCCTCTACAGGAACTGGTACATATCGAGGCATTCTAGTCACCACAGCCACAGGAAAGGCTGTGGCATTCCAGAATAGGGCATAAAAACATGTGCCTGGAGTGCATACTAACTTTTCTTCACCCAAGGATGCACTCCCATTACTTATAATCCACAGAAAAGGAGGCCAGAGACATACTGGCGAGGCTGAAAAGTTCTTGTTGTGGTAAGAATGAAATAAAGAATTCCAAGTACCAGAGCCACTACTGCTAGAGAAATCCAATCTGGTAGCAGACCCTAGGGAAAAATTACCTCTTTGATAAATTCCTCCCCCAAGCATAATGACAGGTCCCAAGTCCATGCAACTTCCATTTACTCCACACAAAAGCCACAAATCAAAAGGATTGGTGGCAGTCTGCTGAGGATCCCTAGTAGATATATCAAGCATTCCTGTACAAGACTTATTCACTATATTACTAATCATGGGGCTAAAGGAAAAATAATCTTGTTGAACCCAAACTGCTCTGCGCTCCTGACATACTCACTGCTACTATCACCAGGATCCTTAGGAAGGTCTTCATGACGAATCTTCCTCACAAGGTGTTCAGGCACCCACACTGGATCCTGTTGATACTGAGGAAAAACACAAACAGACCCTCTCGCCCATGTTAGCATGGGGTGAGGCCTCCGCCAAGAGCCTGTCAGAATGTCCTTCCACTTCACCATGCTTTTAGGTGAACCATGGGAATCCTGATGTCTGTCCGCTGCTGAGCGGCCTTGAGCATCCAAATTGAAAAAATTTAAAGTAAATAAGGCTAAAGACATTCTCTCCTTGGGGTTACGGCCTTGGCCTATTCCCCCTTTTTGTTTTTGCAAGCATTCTTTCAAGGTGCGATGAGCAAGCTCCACAATTCCTTGTCCTTGAGGATTGTATGGTAATCCGTGATTAAGCTGTACCTCCATCTGGTTGCAGAAGGAGACAAAGGACTGAGCCGTATAGGCTGGTCCATTGTCCGTTTTTAGCTGTTGTGGTTTTTCCCATGCAGCCCAGGCTTCTAAGCAATGTCCTATGACATTGCGAGCCTTTTCTCCACTCATAGGTGTAGCATGTATGATACCTGAGCAGGTATCCACAGATACATGAATATATTTTAATGTTCCAAATTCTGAAATGTGGGTAACGTCCATTTGCCAGATTTTAAGTGGCAACAACCCTCTAGGGTTCACTCCCACACTGGGAGGATGATGATGAATCACACACTGAGGACAGTCCAAAACTACTTGTCTAGCATCTGCTCTAGACAAATGGAATTTCTGCTGTAGAGTTTTTGCATTTACATGAAATAATTGGTGAAACTGTCTGGCTTGGTCCAGGAATGAGCTCCAAAAAATGCATTCCATCCTGGTCCATTGATCAACTTTATCATTACCTTCACTTAATGGTCCAGGTAATCCTGTATGTGCTCTGATATGTTGAATATAAAAACATCTTTTTCTCTGCCAGATTAAAACTTGTAACTCTTGTAATAAGGCACATACAGTACTACTATACTTAATAGGACCTGCTAATTCTAATACTTTCACTGCGTTGACCACATAAACTGAATCTGAAATCAAATTGAGTGCAAATTGACATCTTTTAAACACCTTAATTACTATTTTCAACTCTACTATTTGGGGGGAGCCCCGTTGAAATTGACATAACACGGGCTCTTGTCTTTCTATCAAATAGGCTCCACAGCCTGTCTTTGAGCCATCAGTAAATACATTTGGTGACCCTTGAAGTGGTACTACTGAAGTAACCTTAGGGAATATCACTGGGTGCTCCTTAAAAAATGATAGCAATGGATGTTTAGGATAGTGGTTATCAATCACTCCTTCAAAGCTACATTGCAATATTGCCCAGTCATCTACAGTGCCACACAAAATCTTAATTTGATAACTGGAATAAGGCACTATTATACTGGCAGGAGCAACTCCGAAAGACTGCAAGCATTGTTGGATACCATTCAAGGCTAAAGCAGCAAGTGCAGTGGGATAATGTTCTATTCTGTTCTTACTTGTGTCCACATCCCCGGGCAGAAAGACCTCCCTACTTTCAGGGACTGAACTGGCTGCTCTGTCTGAGTGGCTTCTGGATATGGAGGAGGAGTCAAAGGCGCCATGGCAATGGCTTTGTTTACACCAGCTGCCGCCAGCGTGGCTGAACGCGCTGTAACAACGACTCCACCCACTCCGACTGCCGCTGACGTGTCAGGCGCCATGGCAACAGCTCCACCCATACCGTCTGCAGCAGCGGCTCCTCCCACACTGACTGCCACCTGCATATCCTTCTCTTTTACTTTTTTCTTTTCCTTTTTTCTAATAACAGTCCTCTCCAACTGTTCTATTAGAGCGTGTAGCTCTCCTTCAGAATCCGTGCTCTCTGAGTCCTCAAAACCTCTAAAATCTCTAAAATCTGTAAGATCGGGATAGAGAGGAACTTCCTTTTTGCCTCCCTTTTCACTGTCTGCCTGCTCAAATCTTTCGCCTTTGTTACTTTCCTTTTCACTGTCTACCTGCTCAGATCTTTCCCCTCCATCCTGAAAGACAGGATAGTACAGCTCATGTCTCACTTCCCTCCAGACATTTGGACAGAATGACCGCCCACTAGGATCACTCAGAGGGGAAGTCTCATTAAATGAAGGCGGGGCCATCACAGGTGGCCCCGGACCTGAGGGCTCTATCCGGGTGCAGTCAGAACTCTTCCTCAAAGATGACTTCTCCATTTTCTTTGTTAACCTTTTAAGTTCCTCTTTAGACTCTGAGCTATCCTCTTCCAAAGTATCTTTCCCAGATTTGACCAAGCGCTCCTCTTTTAACTGTTCTAATGCCTTTTGTCCTTTTTCCACTGCCTTGCAATATCTCTGATCTCCTAAACAACTCCGAACAAGTCTCCAAATAGGCCGTGCTCCTCCCTGCAATGTACTTTGCCCCCAGGCAAAATCCAAGATCTCTCCCAAGCTTCTCCCAGCAACTGAAAAAGGCAAGGCCAGCATTTGCTCCATTTCTGTGAGGCACTCTCTGCTTTCCTCACCTTGCTCTGCCAGTTGTGTCTTCTACTCGTCCGAATCACGGAACTTTATTGCTCCCTCCCGGAGACCTTATTGCCTCTTTACCGAGGTCCTTATTGCTCCCTCCGGAGACCTTATTGCCTCTTTACCGAGGTCCTTATTGCTCCCTCCTGGAGACCTTATTGCCTCTTTACCGAGGTCCTTATTGCTCCCTCCTGGAGACCTTATAGTTCGCAACTTCCCGCGAAACTTTACCTTTTATTCGCAATCTCCGCGAAACTTTACCTTTTGTTCGGTATCTCCGCGAAACTTTACCTTTCGTTCGCTATCTCCGCGAAACTTTACCTTTTGTTCGCTATCTCCGCGAAACTTTATTGTCCTGATTTATCCAAGGAACTTACCAACGCGTTGCACCTGACTGCAGGAGTTCTGAGTCTTTTCTGGGTCCCCATACGGGCCACCACTTTGTCGCGTCCCCCCTTGTCCAGCAAGGAATGACGCAACTCACAAAACTCTTCTCCAGCAGTTTATTCAGGTCCTTGAAAACAGTCTTCCAAATAATGGGGCAGACCCAACCCACAGGCTAAATACTAAATGAACAGCCAGTCAAGTAAAGCCAAGTGCTGCTATCTTAGAGGTCTACTTATGTGGAAGCAAGCCAGATCAGCGGTCTATGCCAACTATGAACTTATTATCATAGAGAGCGCTCACTGTCGGGCTGGTGGAAGGCGGAGACCAGCGCCATCTTTAGGGCGCGGCACTTCGCAGCTCTCTACACTTTCTTTTCTTTTTTTTCCTTTATTTTTTATTTCTTCAAGTTACATCTCAATTGCAGTCCCCTCCCTATTCCTCCTCCAGTCCCACCCTCCCACCCTCAACTCCCCATCCTCTTCCCCCCCTTTTTTTTCTTTTAAGTTTAAGGTATATCTTATTTCCCCCTACAGTTTCCCCTTTCAGTCCAACAAATGGCTCTTTCTCTTATAATAATAAATACAATACAAAACAACAGAGGTAATTAGGCCACAGTTATGAGGGTTATATGGCTTAGCGTACATTCCCAATGTCCAGTCCATATGTATTTGGTACTTGACTTTAACATTCTACTATCTAACATACCAAAGGGAACTTGAACAAAAACTTTTTATTTTTAATTTTTATTTTTAATTTATTTTTTATATTTTTTCTATTTTTTAGACATTTTTATCTATTGTCTGCTTATTGGTTTGTTTGTTTAGTAGTTCTCTCTCCCGGGCAATGAGACACTTTTCACTGATGGCACTGCTTCGTAGACCCCCAATGAATGAGGAGGCTCCATGAGTTTAAACCATCCATGAGTTTAAAGGTCTATATCTGACTCAACATTCATACTAACTTGCAACACAATTTTAAAAGTATCTTCTTAGATCTATAACATTCTCTTGACTCCTAAACAACTCAAAATTTAATTATGACACTCTAGCTATCTGTTCTTCAACCACCTCAGAGACCTGAGAGGGATAAATATATCTGATTTTATAGGAAGTACAGGGTCTGCAGCTTCCCAAACTAAGAAATGACATACCTGTGGCTGCCTGGACAGTTCCCATTTTCTCTCCATACATTACAGCATCAATCTTCAGTCATTTGGCCCCGTTTCTCTGACAGAGATTGAGTGTAGAGCAGGGGTTATGAAGGACTTACCTACCCTGTCTTACCTGCTTCCAAGTTTTGTCCTCTTTGGACAGCATTCTACCTACAGTTGGAGCAAGAGGCTTTTCCTACCAAGAGATAGGCTTGCGACTAATTCAATCATCTCCCACTGGAGATTCTTCGATGCTCATCTTCTACTTGGAGGAGAATAGAGGGTGCTGTCAGGAGTTGATATGTCTTGATATAAAAAAATCTAAAGTTACGAAAACATCTTTGAATGCCATATTTGCAGATCTCTTGAGGTTTTTAAAGAGGCCCTATCTATCTCTTATATTAGGGTAAGCAGATGTTGCTTGTCTCGTAGCAGGTTTGTTTCTGATTAGCTTAGAAAGTAACTATAATAGGCTGTCATAGTACCTAACAGAATGGCCTGCTTGCATAACCTTTAGTTTGCATTTCTTAATTATCCTAAACATTTTATGACAATTAGTAGTAAAAGGCCGAAACATCACATTTCATTTGTTTTTCTTTACCTCCTAACCCTTCTATCCCATTTCTCTGGGGTGGGGTGTACTTACATAATAGTACCTCATCTCAGTTGAGAGGTCGTATGAGGGCCAAGAGCCTCCTCATTCATTGGGGGTCTACGAAGCAGTACCATCAGTGAAAAGTGTCTCGTTGCCCGGGAGAGAGAACTACTAAACAAACAAACCAATAAGCAGACAATAGATAAAAACGTCTAAAAAATAGAAAAAATATAAAAAATAAATAAAAAGTTTATGTCCAAGTTCCCTTTGGTATGTTAGTTGTAGTATCGATACCTTCTACTATATAACTAAAATCCTACTATAAGTGAATAGATGCCTTATGGGTCCTTCTGAGTCTGGGTTAGCTCACTTAGGATGAGCTTTTCTAGTTCCATCCATTTGGCTGCAAATTGCATAATTTCATTGTTCCTGATAGCTGAATAGTATTCCATTGTGTAGATTACCACAATTTTTTAACCCATTCTTCGGTTGAGGGACATCTGGGTTGTTTCCAGTTTCTAGCTTTCTTTTCTTAAAGGGGCTCCTGTATGTGTCTCAGGTTTACACAGGCATAGGATATTTCAAAAACAGATTTGAGACATATGCTGTGAATTTTTGAAGAGTGACATTTTGGTTGAAACCAAGGAAGAAAGGGTAGATGAGAGTAGGAATCCACTCTAAAATGATGCTTTTATTTAGAGAGATGTCAGAGGGGACTGAAGTATATAGCATTAGAAGCTGTGGGGCCATGATCAGGAGATCAGGATAACTTGGTTACTATGTCTTTTTTTTCTTTCTTCTTTCTTTTTCTTTTTAATATTCTCACATTACATTACTCTGAATTTGTTACTTGAGTTCTCATAACCATATTTTACTTACCTATTGAATGTAAGCAGGAATACTCTTATTTTCTTCAAGCTTAATAGATTTTTGCAGGAATTCTATCTCCACTTTTGGCTTCATAGATTTCTGACTCATGAATAATAGTTGTAAGATAATAGCCTTAGTGATGTACATGAAAAAGAATTTCAAGTCTCAGTGAAGTTTTCAGGGTCACATCTAATCCTTGTTATACAAAGACCTTGGTCATTCCCTTCAGGATCTACATCCAACACTTGCTATGGGGCATGGCTACATCCTGAATAGACCTACACTGATACAGAGGTTGTCTTGGCACCTGGGGCGAAACATTCCAACCTGAATCCACAGAATACATGAAGGTTCAGCCCTACAAAATAACATGGAGCCTACAACTAATCGGTCATGCCAATGCTAGGTATGTCTGACATGAGCTCCATATCAAGTTCCAAGCAAGATATGGTGTTCTATTTCCTCCATTTCCACATAAGACAGGCCTAGATCTTCAAAGTGATTTGCCTTCACCAGACAGAGTAGTGGCAGAGTATTATGGTTTGAATTTGAAATTCTTCTGCAGGATTATGAGTTGGGAACTTGGTCTCTGTACATTAGTCATACTTTGAAAGTGTGAAGAGGTGGGATCCAACTGGAAAAAGTATTAGGTCATTGGCACTGGATCCTTGAGGTTATCCCTGTCTGTTTCATGTGTGTGTGTGTGTGTGTGTGTGTGTGTGTGTGTGTGTGTGTGTGTTCTGCATAATTTCTTTGTTCCTGATAGCTGAATAGTATTCCATTGTGTAGATGTACCACAATGTTTTAACCCATTCTTCGGTTGAGGGACATCTGGGTTGTTTCCAGTTTCTAGCTTTCTTTTCTTAAAGGGGCTCCTGTATGTGTCTCAGGTTTACACAGACATAGGATATTTCAAAAACAGATTTGAGACATATGCTGTGAATTTTTGAAGAGTGACATTTTGGTTGAAACCAAGGATGAAAGGGTAGATGAGAGTAGGAATCCACTCTAAAATGATGCTTTATTGTAAATACAAATGATATTTTCAAATTAAATTGGGATATGTGTACCAAAGCAATTTTATAGGCATATGTCATAAACAAATTTGAGGGTTATTGTTTGGCATATTCCTAAGATTTCACAGGTTAAGTGTTTAGACTCAAACACTGAAACTGTTGTCTCCTTTCATGGCTCTTAGTTTCTTCATATAAACACTCCAAGGTTCATTTCTACTATCTGCTTTTTAAAGATTTTATTAATTTAAATATTTTATGTACATGTTTGTGAGAGTTCACAAGTGTGTGTGTGTGCTCATGACAATATAGTATGTATATACAGTTAGCTGTGTAGGCCAGAAGAGGATATTGAAAATCTTGGAGCTGTAGTTATAGGTAATCATGAGCCACTGGATATGGATTGTTGGGAATTGATCTGAGGCCCTTTGACAGAACAGTAAGTGCTCCCAACTGCTGAGCCGTCTTCTGACTCCTTAAGTTTCATGAGTGAGGTTTTCTTCACAAATAAGGACTGTCTACTATGGTTACTGATCCCAAAGCACAGAAACAGAAAGGAGCCGGACATCAGACAATTACTTTATGTAACCACCTGCTAGAATTCCATTTAGTTCTCTTTCACTTTCATGGCTGTGAAAACCTGAAAAAGATGCAGTTTGTGTGAATGTGTTTCTTTGTCAGTATCCTAAATCCTGCTTCTTGTTGTCTAGTAGGAAAAATACCTAAGAGTGGAAGACATCTTGGGTTTGAAATTTGCTCTCTCCAAAAGTTAGAACAAAATATCTAAGGATAAATTTCCTTTAATTTGCTGTTCTACTCAATAGGATGAACTATGAATAGATATTTATACTTTAGTAGTTCACAATTCTCATCAGTGTTCATACACAGAGAAATAAACAAAAATTGTGCTCAATGACCTTATGCACCAAGTATTATTTCTTTATTAATTCATATGCACATTATAAAATAGGGTCAGAGCTGAAGAAATGACCCATTTAGAAGAATATTGGCTTTGAAAGCATGAGGACCTGAGTTTAATCAACAGAATGCATATTAGGAAAAAACTCCCTGTGGTGGCTAAGTGCTTTTCATCCTAGGTCTGAGGTTATTCTAGCATTTCTAGCCGGTGGCTACATAAAGCAGCTTGTCTGATGCTCATCTCCTTTCTTTTCCAGTGCTTTGGGATCAGTAACCATAGTGGATGGTGCTTATTGGTGAACAAAATCTCACTGCTGAATGAGAGCAGGTAGTTTCTGATGCTTACAGTTCAGTCTGCCTTCTCTACTTGACCAATTAAGTTCCAGGCCAGTGAATATCAACCAATGTGCTCCATATCATTTGAGGAATAATACCTGAGGCATGCACACTAATCCATGCACATATGCTACTGACACACACACACACACACACACACACACACACACACACACACACACA
>CAJQZJ010012579.1:1076055-1088555 GCA_907164525.1 Lophiomys imhausi
ATTGATCTTTGTATATTGATACAAAGATCAATACCAATGTGGCCAAATATAATCTTAATTTTGTATCAATATACAAAGATCAGTACCGATGTAGCCCAATACAATCTTAATTTTACATTAATATACTAGGGTCAATACCATTGTGGCCAAATATAATCTTAATTTTGTATCAATATACAAAGATCAATACCGATGTAGCCCTATACAATCTTAAATTTGCATTAATATACAATGATCAATACCAATTTAGCCAAATATAATATTAATTTTGTATCAGTATACAAAGGTATAAAGCTATATTCAATAATCTGTCCTTTTTTCTTGTTCTTTCCTATACTATGTCTATGTCCCATTTTTCTCAAGTCTGTTCACTCCTATATAGGAGAGAAAGGAGGATACAGAAAAGCAAAAGAGAGAAGTCCCTGGGTCTAACCTCCAAAACCCATTTAACAAGACCATTTAACAGCTTGTAGTCTTTTCCCCTAAATAACAAAATTTTCTATTATCTATCAAATAACCAAAGGGGAAGAACACCCTCCCCACCTTCTGGGGATGGGACGTTGTTCTCTTAAAATGACTTCCTGCTGATTTGGGATGTAGTAAACCTGTTTGGGGCCCAAATAAGAATGGAAAAATGGTTAAAAATGTTAATAGAATCATTTGATGTTCAGTCCCTTTGTGCTCAGCTATTTAGATGTCCTACGAAGTTCATAGACAGAAGCTGATCTTCAGAACTTCACTGAAGATCTGGCTGGAGTAGTCTGTGGAGCTGAACGATCTTAGCGATTTTGAGTTGTTGTGGTTATAGACTTTTGAGGAAACTGCTATTGAAGAAGTCTGCAAGGCTGGATCATCTGGGCCACTCGTCTTCTTTGGTGTCTGATCTGTTTTCTGCTGAGGTTTCCGTTGTCCAGTTGTCCCTGGATTCCTTGAATGGATGATTTAAATCTCCTGGAAAGATAAGAACAGAGCCCTGCCCTAATCCTAACTCTGAGACAATTACCTTTTTTTGGGGGGGTCAGGTAATATTTTTCCTGGAGCAAATTTGGTTTTTTGATAATATATAAAGTATTACCTTTCAATCCGGATTAAAGAAGAAATTATTTTGATATTTTGGAGCTAAACAAACCTTTAGTGTATATATTTTGAGATCTCAAAGGACAATTTGTTTGTATTGCAGCCTGCCTTTTGTAAGTAGCTTTTAAACTTAAATCTTTCCAAATCCTATGTGCCTGTCTCTGCATTCTAAATTTTGGGATCAAAGACATGTGGTTTCCAACTGATGGGATTAAAGATGTGCTCCTCCACCCCTGGATCAAAGTTTTTCTCTGTTTAGAGTTTGTTTTGTATCAGGTAAAGTTCTCAAATGTTAAGTTGGCAATGCAAGCGTACAGTTTTTGGAAAACAATCTTGATATATCAATAGCAATCCTGATATGAAATAATTCCTATTTTTGTATTCATTTGTTTCATTCACTTTACAGCTTGATCTCAATCAGCCTTCTCTCTCTCCTCCCAGTCCCACCCTCATACCCCATGGCCCATTCTCCCCACCACTTATCCTCACAAAGGGGGCCCCCATGGGTACCTAAGCATCCTGGTACATCAAGTCACAGAGGGACTAGGCACATCTTCTTCCATTGATGCCAGACAAATTAGGCCAGCTATGTGAAAGGGATCCAAAGACAGGCAACAGAGTAAGAGGCAGCCTCGGCTCTAATTCTTAGCGGACACACATGAAGATCAAGTGGCACATCTAGTACATATGTGCAGGAGTTCTGAGTCCATCCTATATATGCTATTTGGTTAATGGTTCAGTCTCTCTGAGCCCCCATGTGACCAGTTTAGTTTGCTCTGTAGGTCTTCTTGTGCTGTCCTTGGTCCCTGAAGTTTCTTTAATCCTTTCCCCAACTCTTCAAAAAACTCCATTTCTAAATGAGTTGTTTGGTTTGTTGGCATTTCATTTCTTGAGTTCCTTATATAATTTGATTATTAGCCTTCTGTTCGATGTGGGGTAGTGAAGGTCTTTTCCCATTATGTAGACTATCATTTTGTCCTATTAATGGTGTCTTTTGCCATGGAGAATATTTTCAGTTTCATAAGGTCACATTTATTAGCTGTTGATCTTATTGCTTGACCCATTGGTGTTCTCTTCAAAAAATTGTCTCCTGTACCAATGTCTTCAAGGCTATTCCCAACTTTCTCTTCTACTAGATTTAGTGTATCTGGTTTTATGTTGAGGTCTTTGATGCATTAAATTTAAGTGCAGGGTGATAAGAATGAACAAAGTGATACTGCATCTTTTCCTTTTTCTTTGCCTTCACTGAAGAACAGCTTTCTCAAGGAGATGGTCAGGCTACTGAACATCCTCTTCCAGCACTAACATCTTTTTTAACATATTTGTTAAAACACTCCTCATGACCAAGTCAAGTTTAGATGATATGTATAATGGTGTGGTGATGGTGGTGTAGGGGATTGGAGAGCTTGTTCATTGCAAAGAACAAAGAAAGAAATGAGGAGGAAGACAAAAGAGCAAAACACAGTGAAAGGAAAGTAACATCTTTATACATTTAGGATGGAAAAAGCTTAAGATTGGAAGTCTGATGAGAATTGGATGGGTAATTTTTAGGACCCTTGGGTCTTCCCCTTTCTGTTGCTGGTCCTATTTAGATACCTGCCCACTTGCCCACCCAGTTTCTCCTCACAGAGTTTTTGGTAACCAGAAGCACTCACCTTAAGCAACTCAATTTGTCTTCCTAGTCTACCTATGTCCTTCTAACTCTCCTTCAGATTGGAAGGGATCATGCATGTATACAGAAGTAGGAAACAGTCAGGACTGGAGCAGGTATTCAATGTCATATTGTGCTACCTCTGTCTTTGCCTATGTATGTGGAAATATATTTATTTTTAAATATTGGTTTACAGTTGGATGCATGCTGACAAGAGGGAAGTCTCAAGGGCATGCTGGCAGGCTGGATTGAGTGAAGAGCTCACACTGCAGCGGAATTGTCAGGAAGACTCGAGGAAGAATTACTTCTTCATTGAGATAATCTAAATTTTGTTGTTTGTGTTCTCTTAGGACTAAATTGATGTTTCCCAGCCACGTTATGGTGAATAACTAATAGGGCTCACTTAAAGTTGGCTCACTTCAATATTAATCTAAAGTATTTCTTAAAGCAATGGGTGTATTATTGATTGATCTAGTACCTGGTTGCTACTTCACCAACTTACACATAAGATTAGTGTGACCAAAGGAAGAACTAGTAATTTAGAGATAATAAAGACAAAAATGCCTCATTTCAATATTTTCTTTCCTTTGTACACCTTGTTCAAGCAATTGTTTTATTGCATTCTTTTGAAAATGTTATTCTGGGATATGGATGACATTTGAACATATTTCACTAAGAACATATCCTCTGACATATTTCCATATATATATATATGCTTGTCCTCAGGTTTATTTTAACTTTCAAACTGCCAGTGACAATAAATATGTAGGATGGACCTGGCCTACCTATGTGAAATTAAAATTCTGTTAATGACTAGCTGTTCCTAGAGTTTTTCTTTCTCTCATATTGTAAATCATATACTCTTTGAGATGATCATTAAATTATCTTGACATAATTCCTGATTTACAATTAATGTCTGTCTGAGAACCAGGGCCAAAAGACTGAAGATAGATAGATGCTCTAATGTATGAGGAGAAATTGGGAACAGTTCAGGAACCAGTTGTCTGTCATTTCTTCATTTTGGAAGCTGCTGGTCCTTTACTTCCTGTATAATCAGATATATTTATCCTTCTGAAGTCTCTGATGTGGTTGAAGCGTAGATAGTTATAGTCTCATAGATAAATTTTGAGTTGTTTAGGAATTAAGGAGATGTTCTGGATCTAAAAAGATGTTTTTAAATTGGTGGTGCAACTTAGGATGGAAGCTGAGTTGGATATAGAACTTTAAACTCATAGAGATGGATGCACAGTAGAATGTTAAAGTCAGGTGCCAAATATGATGGATTAGACATTAGGAATGTATGTTATGCCTTATAATTTTCATAATTGTGGCCTAATTATTCTTGTTGCTTTGTATTATATTTGTTGTTATAAGAGAAAGAGCTGTTTGTTGGACAGAAAGGGGAGCTGTTGGGTGATAAAGATATACCTTAAACTTAAAAAAAAAAAGGAAAATAGATGGGGGAGTGTGAGAGGGAAAGGGTTGGAGGGTGGGACTGTAGGGGGGAATAGGGAGGGGATTATTATTGACATGTAACTTGAAGAAATAAAAAATGAAATTAAAAAAATAAAAATAAAATAAAATAAAATAAATTATCTTGAAGTTTTAGACATTATCTTTTAGGTTTATTTATTTAAGTGCATGTGTGTGTGCATGTACACATGTATATGTTTGTGCATATGTGTGTGTAGATATCAGCAGAAGTCATAATATCATGTCTCCTTGAGCTAGAGTTACAAAAGACTATGAGCTGCGTGCCAACATGGGTTTTGAGAACTGGAGCTGGATCTTCTGCAAGAATAACAGCAAGCTCCCCTAACAGGGGAGTCATTTCTAGGCCCCCAAAACTTAGATTGTCAATTACTTTCTTCATTGCTGATTGTGTTTGGTATGGGTGTGCCTGTGTATGTGTGTTTGTGTATCATGCATGTTCACATGAGATGTAATGACCAGCGATCAACAATGCAAGTCTTCAATATAGCTCTATAACTTATCTTTTGATGCAGTGTCTTTCACTAAATTCAAAGCATGTTGTTTTGACTAGGTTGCCTGGCTAGTGAGCCTTGGGGATCATCCTTCTCTGAAGCAGTAGAGTTAGAGATGTTTCCTACTACACTTGGATTTTACGTGGGTAGTTAGGACTTGAACCTACGTAGGTGAAAGGCCATCTCCATAGTCCTGTGGTAGATTGTTTTAAGTTCACGCTTTTGTTGTTGCCTGTTTTAGTTTATCCTGTGAACAGTTCCTATTGTCAGTAGGATTTTGTGTAGTCTAATTGTGATGTAATCCAAGATTTACTTGCCAAGACATCCAAGAGTATCAAGAACTTGGGTAATTATTTGGCCTAGCATTGCAGCTTATACTTTCCTGCCTAAAACAGAATGTATTTAAATTTCTATTCTGACTGTTGTTTTTTGTTCTGCATCCTCACAGAAGATCATCTCCAATAGTGGTTCTCAAATTTGGCTGCTCATCAGAGTGATGCATGGCACTTTAAATAAAGATTGATGCCTACAGATAACCTGATTTAATTAGTGGCTAGAAAGGCCTCAGCAAACTTGCTTTTTCCCCCATATGTGAATTTCTCTAGTTTGTAAGCCCACAGGCAGCTTTAATGTGCTAAAAAGTTTGAGAGTTCCTGATAATATAATATTTCTTGTTTGTCCGTCTTCTCCAGTACCTAATCCAGCATATTACCTGTGAGGTGCAGGTACTATAGTGATGACTATTTCTACTCCCACGGTCTGGTTAGTATCCTAGAGATTGTAAATTCCAGTTCATAGGGCAAAGCACAACAACATCCTCAACAGTATGTTCTGTTGATAGCCTGGTGTTCAGTCAAGAATTCTTTAGTCCAACTTCATTTTCCTGTCAGGAAGTTATGAACCCCATTCAACTGTTAATTTTTTTGTCAAATTACGTAACAGTATTAAGATAATCTTGTTTAATTCATGAAAAATCTCTGCTTATGGCTGAAATTGTACCCATTGCTTCTTGTTTTTTTTTTAAACTGTATAAATGTCCTCGCCAGTATAAGAGTAGCATCTTGAACTTATATGTCAAGGGCTCTCTTGCCATTGCAGTGTTTTACATAAGCAAATACCTATTTCATACTAGGTGGTATATTGCATAAGGTTCAAAAATGATGTAGTATAGGGCTTACAAAATCAAATCATTGTTACTGTCTATAGCACACGAAGTATTAAACATCACTGAGAAATGTTAAACAAAATAGTTAGCATTTATTGGTTTGGTATGAAAAGCTGTGGTTGAAAGAGTGCAACTCATGTAGCCTGTATGAGACATTTAAGAGACTTAAAAGGCTATTGCTCAGTGAAAATAGAGTTACCCATATTTGGATAGCCATCACCCCAGCGACATTAAGGCTAAAAATAAATATATATGTCTGTAATCCCACGGCTAGAGAATTGAGACAGACAAGCCCAAGGATTTTCTGGTTACCCTATGTAGCCTAAACAGTGATTTCCATTGGTGAGTTAGAGACTGCTACAAAAATAAGGCAAAAAGTGATTGAAATATATATCTGGATATCAACATCTAAGTTTCATACATATCCCTCTATCTATTTACACACCATTCACACACACACACACACACACACACACACACACACACGCACGCACACACACAGAAGGAGAGGAAGAGGGAAAGAGGGATAGGGAAAGAGAAGAGAAACAGGGAGAACAAAATTACCTGTAAGATAACCACTAATTTCTAAATGAAAGGAGAAATTGGGGTTGAATTTGATATTTGCCCCTGTAATTTCACTGAACATTTTAATCTTGCATATATCTCTTAATAATGAGAGAATTAAAAAAATATTCAGATCTATACTGTTCACTTATACTCTTATCACCACATGCACAGAACCACCTCATCTTGTCATTCCTGCTATGAGGGAATGACATCTTGAAGCCCTCACCCAAAGTAAAGCTCACTACCTATAAATTGTATTAAAGTCACAGTGACACAAAGGCCAACTCACCCAGGGTAAGAGAGCATGTCGTTGCACTTTCTTATTTCAGAGTTGAGCAACCTAAGAAACCTAAGGCTTGAGCAGTTTGCCAATTCCACATTTCTGGTTTAAATCAGGACAGGGAGATTGTAACTGAGAGAAAGAATCCAAAGCTAGACCCTCTGCTTCACAGACCAATCAGCAAGCAGTGGGTCTACTAAGATGTGCAGCTACAAATACTAGATGCCAAGGCTCACAGGGTCTAAGTATACACTCCCAAAATCCCAACATGATTATTTACTTGTGGTTGATTCAGGAAATATTAAAAATAAATGGCAGCCAAAGCAATCTCTGTATGCACACCTACATAGAATGATCCCCAGGTGCTGCTGCCTTCGATTAGCTCTATATTTCCAGACTCAGATCCCAGAAACCACTGGTGTGCTATTTAACACTGTAATAAATCAGTGTTCCTTTCTTTCTAGTTTTTCAGCCTTCCACAGCCTCTATGGACTGACACAGCCCGGGATGTTTATATTCCATTCCAAATGAACAAGCTTTTACACAGCCCATAGTTATGAGAATGTCTTAAGATATTTGTAGGGCTATCCTTCAAGTAGGGGAGACCAATTCTGCTTGGTAATTATTATCATAGAAATTCAGGTGAATGTCAGACTGGAGTCTAAAAAATGTACACTCCAGAGGAACACTTTCTTCAGTTATCTGAGTCTTACTAAAATCCATTTCTTTGGAATCCATACTTTTGATAAACTTTACTTCTCAGTGATTTGCTTGGAAAAACCTTTACATCATAGTTATTTAATTTAATAGGTGTAAAATACACACATTTAGGCAAATGTATTTCTACCTTGAAACATAAAATATAAATAAAGACCAGTTCTATTCATCAGTAAGAAAACAGGCAGAACATTTTAGACCCAAAATTTAGTAGCTAACATTTGAAATGTTGTATTTTATAGAAAGTAGTTGCCATTTTGTTCAAATGACAATGCCCGTTGCCTTAGAGAAGCTTTTTTTTTTTTTTTTTTTTTTTTTTTTTGCTAAATAAAGTCCCACTTATTGATTGCTTGCTGGTATTAAAGCCTGAGCTATTAGTTTTCTGTTCAGGAAATTGTCACCTGTGCCAATAAGTTTGAGGCTTTCCCCCATTTTTTCTTTTGTTAGATTTAGTGTGTTCTGCTTTATGTTAAGGTTTTTTATTCACTTGGACTTAAGTTTTATGCAAGGTAATAAATATGGGTCTATTTGCATTCTTTTACATATTGACATCCAGTTAGATCAGCACCATTTGTTGAAGATGCTTTCTTTTTTCCATTGTATGGTTTTGGTTTCTTTGTCAAAAAATTAAGTCAACATAAGTGTGTGGATTTATTTCGGGGTCTTCGATTTGATTCCATTGATCAACTGATCTATTTCTATACCAGTACCATGCTGTTTTTATTACTATTGCTCTGTAATATAGATTGAAATCTGGGATGTTGATACCTTCAGATGACCCAGAAAGATGCACATGTTACGTATTCACTTGTAACTGGGTTTTAGCCATATAGTACAGGATAACTATCCTACAATCAACAGACTCAAAGCAACAGGAATATGGACTTTATTTCCTGTTAGTGGGACACTTTGCCCTAGAAGAGTAGGCCCCCAGTGCAAGAGAAAGCTCTTAGCCCTCATATGACTGATGAACTGAGACAGGGGCTGAGGTGTGGGGGCATCCCACACCAGAGAAGTAGGATAGGTGGGAGAAGAGATAGAGGGTGGGATGGTGCTACCGAGGGAGGGAGCTGTAATGGGGATGTAGCTTGAAGTAATAAATAAATGTAACACATAAAATAAGGCAAAGTATTCCTCTTGTAGAACAAAACACAGACACACATCTTGATTATTATAGATTTTGCAAGAAAACCTATGACAGTAACACACATTTTTCAAAAACTAGATAAATGGACTTCATTGAATAAACATTTTGTACCAATCCAAGAAGAGAATATATGGTTCTTATAGTAGTTGGCACCTGCAGTCTAGTCCATGGAAAGCTGAGGCATGATCTTAGCAAGTATAAAGGAAGCCTGGATATTAATGAGTTTGAGAGAAGAATGTATGAGACCTATAGAAAATACTTGGAAAAAAAGGTAAAGATTTTTCTTTTAACTGTGGGCTGCCATGTTGCTGAAATGGTAGTATCTTTCTCTGCACAGCATTTTAGCTTCATGTAGTCGTATTTATTAATTGTTGGTCTTGGTGACTGTTCTATTGGCATCCTGTTCAGAATGTAAACAGATAACTAACGTGAGACTAAAAATGTATTCAAATTATCTAATATAGATTATAGAAAATATAACACTATTCAATAACAAATATACTTAACTAGTGAGCAAATGGATTATATTAATATTTCTTTAGGGACGATATACAAATAATCAATAAGGATAAACAACATATTCAACATCATTACTCAGTGGGGAAATGTAATTTATAAAATCGCAAAGCATTACAGAAGATTTTCAGTTTCATGAGGTCCCATTTATTGATTGTTGGTTTCAGGTCCTGAGTGGTTGGTGTTCTGTTCAGGAAGTTGTCACCTGTGCCAATGAGTTCGAGGGTTTTTCTCACTTTTTCTTCAGGTAGATTTAGTGTGTCCGGCCTTATGCTAAGGTCTTTGATCCACTTGGATCAAAGTTTTGTACAAGGTGATAAGTATAGGTCTAATTTCTTTCTTTAACAAGTGGACATCCAGTTGGACCTGCACCATTGTTGAAGATGCTGTCCTTTTTCCTTGTGTGGTTTTGGCTTCTTTGTCAAAAATTAGGTGGCCATAAGTGTGTGGCTCTATTTCTGGATCTTCAATTCGATTCCATTGATCTACTGGTCTGTTTCTATACCAATACCATGCTGTTTTTACTACTATTGCTCTGTAGTACAGCTTGAAATCTGGAATGGTGATACCCTCCAGATGTCTTCTGATTGTACAGGATTGATTTAGCTATTCTGGGCTTTTTGTTGTTCCATATGAAATTGAGAATAGCTCTATCTAGGTCTATAAAGAATTGTGTTGGTATTTTGATAGGAATTGCATTGAATCTATACATTGCTTTTGGTAGGATGGCCATTTTTATTATGTTGATCCTACCTATCCATGAGCATGGGAGATCTTTCCATCTTCTAAAGGCCTCTTCCATTTCTTTCGTCAAGAGCTTGAACTTCTTGTTGTACAGGTCCTTTACTTGCTTGGTTAGAGTTACTCCCAGGTATTTTATATTGTTTGTGGCTATTGTGAAGGGGGTTGTTTCCCTTATTTCTTTCTCAGCCCATTTATTTGTAAAGAAGGGCTTCTGACTTTTTTTTTTTGAATTAATTTTGTATCCAGCCACCTTGCTGAAGGTGTTTATCAGCTGGAAGAGTTCTATGGTGGAATTTTTGGGGTCGCTTATGTATACTATCATATCGTCTGCAAATAGGGACAATTTGACTTCTTTGTTTCCAATTTGTATCCCCTTGATCTCTTGTAGTAGTCTTATTGCTCTAGCAAGAACTTCAAGTACTATATTGAAGAGATATGGTGAAAGTGGGCAGACGCTGTCATTCGAACAAAACGGCAGCCTACAGACTGGGAGAAAATCTTCACCAACTCCACATTTGACATAGGGCTAATATCCAAAATCTACAAAGAACTCAAGAAATTAAATGCCAAGAAACCAAATAATCCAATAAAAAAAAATGGGGGACAGAGCTGAATAGAGAATTCACAAAGGAGGAATCCCTAATGGCCGAGAGACACTTGAAGAAATGCTCAACATCCTTAATCATCAGAGAAATGCAACTCAAGATGACTCTGAGATTCCATCTCACACCTGTCAGAATGGCTAAGATCAAAAGTTCAAATAACAGCACATGGTGGCGAGGGTGTGGAGAAACGGGAACCTTCCTCCATTGCTGGTGGGAGTGCAGGTTTGTGCAACCATTATGAAGGTCAGTATGGCGATATCTTAGAAAACTTGGAATAGCTTTGCCTCAGGACCCAGTCATATCACTTCTGGGTATACACCCAAATGACTCATGGAATCATAAGGAAGTTTCCTCATCTATGTTCATAGCATCCTTATTTGTAATAGCTAGAAACAGGAAACAACCCAGATGTCCCTCAACTGAAGAATGGATTAAAAAACTGTGGTATATCTACACAATGGAATATTTCTCAGCTATCAGAAACAATGAAATTATGCAATCTGCAGCCAAATGGATGGAACTAGAGAAGCTCATACTGAGTGAGCTAACCCAGACACAGAAGGATCCACATGGCATCTATTCACTTATAGTAGGATTTTAACTATATAGTACAGGATATCTATACTACAACCAATGCACCAAAGGGAACATGGACATAGACTTTTTATGGTTTTTTTTGTTATTTGTTTGTTTGTTTGTTTTTTAGTTTTCTCTCCCTGTGAATGAGACACTTTTCACTGGTGGTACTGCCTTGTAGGCCTCCAGTGTATGAGGAGGCTCTTGGTCCTCATATGACCTCTGAACTGGGGCGGGGGACTGTTATGTAGGGACACTCTACTCCAGAGGAGTGGGATGGAAGGGTTAGGGGGTAGAGGGTGGGAGGGCGAGGCTGGGAAGGGGAGAAAGAGGACAATATGATGGAGATGTAACCGGAGGCAACAAATAAATACATTTATTTATTTTAAAAAATCGCAAAGCAGAGCTCCCAAAGAACCATCTAGATAACAGAAAATCACAAGAGCTATTAAGGAAGTGAAAACAACAATTTATAAATTGCTACTTCAATATATAGTAATTTGGGGAAATGATTGTTTTTTCAGAAAGTGAAATGCAAAATTAATTAATGAGATACTGGTTTTACTACTAGAAATGAACAAAGTAATTTAGAACAACATGAACATAAATTCCAGGTACACTTGATTTTAGCCAGATGACTTACAGCAATCAAAGTTACAAACAGGTGTGTTTGTGTGTTCAGAGTGTATGTGTGTATGTTTGTGTGTCTGTATGTATTTGTATGTGTGTAAAGTATGTTCAGGGGTTTGTTGGGGTATGTAAAGATTTGTGTGTGGTGTCTATGTAGAGATGTACATGGTGTGGGTGTGGGTGTAGATATTTTTATGTTGTGTGTGTTTGTAAGGATGTGTGTGAGTGTGTGTGTCTGTAGAGATGTGTGTGTGGTGTGTGTTTGTATGTTTGTGGTATGTATGTGTATTGTGTGTATATGTGTATATGTATGTTATGTGTGTGCATCTGTGTATGTGGTATATGTGTAGAGATATTTGTGTGAATGTGTGTATGTGTGTTTGTGTGTGTAGAGATGTGTATGTGTGTGTGGTATGTGTGTGTATCTGTGAGTATGGTATGTGTGTGTGTGTGTGTGTGTGTGTGTGTGGTTTGTAAGTATACATGTATAGAGATGTGTGTGGGTGGTTTATGTGAGTGTGTTTGTGAATGTGTGTATATGGTATATGAGTGTGTCTGTGTGTGTATTTTGTGTGTGTATGTGTGAGATATGTATGGTACATGTATTTGTATGTATGTGTGTCTGTGTGTGTGGTGTGTGAGTATGTGTGTGTGGTATTTGTGTATGCTTCGAGTGTGTGTGTAGAAATGTGTGATGTGTTTGTGTGTGTAGATGTGTGTGTGTGTGTGTGTGTGTGTGTGTGTGTGTGTGTGTGTGTGCGTGTGTGTGTGTTCCCTCACTGCTTACGGGCACTGACTACCCTTTCAGAAGACATATGTGATGGCTCACTTCCTTCTTTA
>CAJQZJ010012579.1:1093555-1129477 GCA_907164525.1 Lophiomys imhausi
GGAGTTCTAACATGTTCGCCTCCAGTACAAGAGGAAGCTCTTAGTCTGCATATGACTGTTGAGCTGAGGGGGGCTGATATGTAGAGATACTCCACATCAGAGGAATGGGAAAGGTTGGAGAGGGATGAGAGGGTAGGAGGGTGGAACCAGGAGGAGTGGAATGAGAGCACTCTGATGGAGATGTAACTTGAAGCAATTAACAAACAAATAAACAAACAAACAATTAATTAATTAATTAAATTCATCAGATAGCGAAAAAAAAGAACAACTTTTTTCCTTAGTTTGGGGTGCAAGCAGAGGAGGTGGTAAAAACAGCCCTTTGTTTTATATATTAATGCAAGAGCTGGCCTACTAGCTGGCAGGCCACCCACTGAGTGTTCAGCAGCCTAAGGTATGTTTTGACCAACTTCTCTTAGAAATTGATAGTGGAGCTCTGAGATTTTTTCCTGATCCATAAGTTATTTGAAAATAGTAAGAAAGGGATGAGGAAGTGCAGGCTTTGGCCCACACATTCATATGGGAAAGAGAAAGTGGACAAAGCTAGGATGCAACGACAAGTTTATTTTGGCAACTATTTTTTTTTGTGGCAACTCTGATCAAAGGCTCTCTACATCAATGAAAGAATTACCTCATGGTTGAAAGGCATTTATCATAAAGACAGATAAAATCGTTGCAATAGGACACTTAACAATCACACATTTTAGTATTCAGTTAAATATTGCTTTTCTATACACAAGTTAAGTTTAAGATGACAGTATATTAAGTCAAACCTTACAAGGTATAAGGAATTACAACAAAACAGTTTGTGTTGTTGGGAGCCGAATGTTCTTGAAGCTCTTTCCTTCATGTCCATCTGCTATTCTTAGGCCCTTAACATAGAGTTCAAGCACTTCTGACAGTGCTTGAGCTCTCTGAGAAAGGAGCTCAATAAACATGTAAGCTTCCTAAAAAGCTATCTGGCATTTTACAAAGTCTACACTAAAGTTTCACCCCAGAGTTGCTTCTTGCTAACACTCTGCTTTTCCTTTCATCTGTTATACTGACATGGAGTGAAGATTCCCTCATTGCTAGTTGCCACTCTTCTTGTTTGGCCAGACTTCACACAGAGTCCTACAAAGGTGATATTATTATTCCTTATAGAAGTTTTACAAACTGCCTGATTTAGTTCAAACAATTTTAGAAGTTAAAGAAGTTACATAGCTGATAGAAAAACATATAGCTGTAGTAAATACTCTTGCCAAACATTATATATTTCATTAGGAGACATGCCTGAGATAGATTTATGACCTCAGATAAGCTTTCACTCTAGAGGTGATAAGACTGACTCCAGATGCAAATCATAAATCCAAGTAAGGGTTTTAAACTCCCATGAACTTAGGATATAATGAGGCTACCAAGAAATGCCTAAATATTAGTCCAAATCTTAATGACAAAATACACAAACTGTATTGTTTTAATTCTTTATACCTTTTCAGGTATATTATACCTAATATACTGTCATCTTAAACTTAAATTATGTATAGAAAATCAAAATTTAATTGAGTACTAAAATGTGTTATTGTTAAGTCCCCTCCTATTGCAATGGTTTTATCTGTCCTTGCGTTAAATGCCTTTTAACTATGAAGTAATTTTTTCCTTGATTTAAGAGCCCTTGCTCAGGTATAAAAAGAATGGTCACCATATTAAAATTGTCGTTGCATCCTAGCTTCATCCATTTCTACTTTCTGTTGTGAGTGTGTGTGAGAGAGTCCCTCTGTTCTCATCCCTTTCTTATTATTTTCATATAGCTCATGGATCAGGTAAAAACCTTGGAGCTCCACCATCAACTTTTGAGATAAATTGGTCAAAATGTAGTTTAGTCCACTGAACACTCAGTGGGTGGCCTGCCAGCTAATAGGCCAAGTGCTTGCAGTAAATTAAAAAACAAAGGCTGTTTTATCATCTCCTGGGCTTACAGCCCCAACCAAAAGAAAAAAGTTTGTCATTTTAACTCTGGAAGTTACCAGCAAAAGACTTCCTCTGAGCTACAGAGGAGAAAAGGCATAGATTTCTCTCTCTCTCTCTCTCTCCCTCTCTCTCTCTCTCTCTCTCTCTCTCTTTCTCCTTTCTCTTTTCTAAACTAACCAGCATTATTGTCTGTCTTGCAACCCCCAAAATTAGAAGGTTTCTCAAAGAAAGTTGTCAGTCTCTGAGAGTTGTGACTGACCCTATCACCAACTATGTACTTTCAGTGGTTTTGTGGATGTCAAAGGCTGGTCCCTGACATTTTGTATTTTGTCATTTAGGTTTGTGCTAAATTTAGGCATTTCTTGGTAGCCTCATTATATCCTAAGTTCATGGGAAGTTTAAAACCCTTAATTTGATTTATTTTATGCCTCTGGAGTCAGTCTTATCACCTCCAGAGTGAAAGCTTATCTGAGGTCATAAATCTATCTCATGTTTTTGTCCTAATTAGAAACACAATGTTTGGCATGAGTATTTACTACATTTATATGTTTTTCTATTAATTTATCTAACTTCTTTAACTTATAAAATTGTTTGAAATGAATCAGGCAGTATATAAAGCTGATATCAGGAAAAATAGAATCACCTTTATAGGACTCTGTGTGAAGTCTAGCCAAACAAGAAAGTGGCAATTAGCAATGAGGGAATCTTCACTCCATGTCGGTAATAACAGATGAAAGGAAAATGGGGTGTTAGCAAGAAGCAACTCTGGGGTGCATCTTTAGCGTAGACTTTGCAAAATGCTGGATAGATTTTTAGGAAGCTTACATATTTATTGAACCTCTTTTTTTCAGAGAGCTTCTGACAGTGTGTGAACACTGTATGTTAAGAGCCTAAGAATAACAGATGGACACAAAAGAAGGAACCTCAATAACATTCAGCTCTTGACACACTTTCATGCTTTGATCAGTGCCCCTAAATTCTTAATCCTCTACATATCATGGCATCTCAGTTTCACTCTTTTATTATAGTATAAGTTAATCACTTTCATGCAAAAATAGAGCATGTCAATAGATATCATTTTCCTTATACTGTAACAGGTTGAGTTCCCCAGTCAATGGACACTGACAATGTGAAGGTACATTTGATGCTGGAAAACTCTTGGTAATCTTGATGCCTATGTTCATCTCTGCTACTGTAACCCTCTCCTGTCCTCAGATACAAATGCCCACCTGATCCTACATACCTTTACCACCATCTGCTCCAATATGTGTATCTTTCTGTTTACTGGAAGACCTAGAATTTCTATAAAAAGAAAAATTTGAAACTTTCTTCTGGAAAGTTCCATTGATCAGTCTAAGCCAACATATTTCATATGCATAACTTTTGCATGAAAATATACTAATATATATTATTAATATTACATGCATTTTATTTTAGTATTTAGGCTTTTTCTTTCTTCAGTCTTTTTCAATTGTTATTTAAATTTTGAGATTTAAATATAATTATATCATTTCCTCTTCCCTTTCCTCCCTCCAATTCATGCAATTCATGTTGCTCTTTCTAAAATTCATGACCTATCTTTCTGCTATTATTGTTATATATGCATATATGTAAATAATTTTAAAATACATAATTAGAACCTATTCTGTCCATATAAAGCTATGTGTATGTGTATGATTAAACCTTTGAACATTGGATTTTAGATAATCAATTGGGTGTTTCTTTCCTGGGGAAGTCTATACCCATGAAGTTTATTTTACAACGGTATGTAAAGAAGACCAGAACTACAACCACATTACTAGATATTATACAATATAATGGACACTCTCTCAGTTCCCCAACCTTAGACAAAGGACTACTCCGGGCACCTGATGAGGGAATAAATATTTTTCTTCAATCTTAAAACTATTTCAAATTCACATGAACAATTAAAATTACTAAGTAGTAGCTAACTACCTTAATAGCAAGTACCATGAGTTATATATGAATACATGTGGTAGTGTATCAAGTGAATAGGCAAGTAAAGTAGGTAATATGTCTACCATCAAATTCATTTAATTTACATAATTTTTAAACTGTGTTTAAAAATTGTCTGATGATATTTTCACTGAAAATAGAATTTTGAACAGCTTTATGGTGATGGTTCTTTACCAGAGACATGAGCTTTACCAACTCAGCCCTATCACCAGTTCTCTCTCTCTCTCTCTCTCTCTCTCTCTATCTCTCCATGTCTGTCTCACTATCTTTCTCTCTCCTTTCTTTTTCTTCCTTCCTTCTATTATGTCTTTGTTATTTTATTTATTTATTTATTTGTTTGTTTGTTTATTTATTTATTTATTCATTCATTCATTCATTTGTTGAGACAGACTCACTATGTAGTCCTGACTGGTTTGGAGCTTATTTAGAAGAGACTGGCCTTGAACACACAGAGCTCCACTGCCTGTGTGCCTCTTAAGTTTTGGGCTTAAAAATAGGTGCCACTAGACCTGACCTCACCTACTAGTTTGACAAAACTACAGCTACTCAGCTTAGCGCTAGTTATTTTTTGTAAGTATACAACTTTTCTTACCATAATACTTTGAATAACTAAGTTTATTTTTAGCTGAAAGTTTATGAATCTCAAAAAAAAATTTGCTGGGAATGAAAATAATGGTACTCCCATGGGAACAGTCCATCCTTTCAGTCCTGACTTTTATTTAAAATGGGAATCATCTAATTGTTTTAATACAAGGGAAAGGGAATGTTTAACTGTGTGTGGGGTTCTTTAAGCTGTCACTTAAGTTCTAAATGTTTTCATGCAGTATGGTTTTAGAAAACTTTTGTCCTTTTTAGATTTTGCTTTATTTTCAATTTTTTTGTTCCAAATGCCAGGAACCATCAAGGCACTAGTCTTGAAGGAAAAGGTCATCTCAAAAAAGAAAGTTAGCCCTGAGTTGAGTGACAGTGTGTTCTCTTGTCTAACCCAAGGTGTTAGGCACTAATTGCAGAGTGTCTGAGTAGCAGCTTATGTTCTGCACTGGTCCTGGAAGAACATGAAAATTTCAGGAACATCTATAGTTGTTTACAACACAAAACTGATAAAATGATATAAATCTGAAAGTTCAACTGTTAGGGAAAGTGGAGCCGATCTCTTAGAGTACATGTCTCTGTGAAATCTAGGCATACATTTTCTTTAAAGTAATTTACAAGTGATATTTATGAGCACTTAGGTTGGACTACTCTCAGCTAATTGTTGAAAAGAACTAGACGTTGGTTTAAGCAACAATGTACTCTTGCCAGGATATCTCTCTATCTCACAGTAATTAGAGGATACAGTAAATATAAAACAATGCAGAGATTTCCAACAAAATAGAGCCCATTCAAGGCTTTTCTTTTATTTTTTAAACTAACTTTAATGGCCAATGAGTGTACACCAAAGAAATATAATGAAAATAGAATAAGTATTTTAAGATACTGCATTCATGAAGGACCATAACATCTGTTGTTAAAGAATAGTTTTGTTTTCCAGAAGAAGCATGGAGGCAGAATGAAGCTGAAGTTGTGGTGCTTGTTCAGGGACTAAGGGCAATTCAGACAAAGTCATCATCTGCATGTCTTTTCCCAGAGCATTCTGTGCTCTAACCAAAGGCATTGAGATTGTAAAATGCAGTTTATGATCCAGCTGTTGATTTGGATATTTACATGATCTATGTTTTATATTATTACCCTATTAATACCATACTAGTTTCATGATGCTACATTGAGAAATTATTTCACAATTATTTCTGAGAAGGAAGTTGTTTGAGGACAATAAACAAAACAATATTGATTCTATGACTTAAGAATTACATGTCCTAGGATACTATCCATTGTTACTCAGAATGCATCTTTAAAGGTTTTAAATTACAGAACTATAAGCAAAAATATTCTCTGAGAAATTTACAAGGTGGAAAGCAACTATGTTTTATTTTTTAAAAAGTAACACAAATGAGAGTAACCCCGTGAAGGAAGTCCCACAGTTTCACCCCAAGTTTCTGTACTTGTAACTATATTGTCAACTCTCAATTATTACAGAGTAAAGGAAGAGGCAGCTTTGAAATTGAAGGCTTAGTAGCAAACTAAACAGTCTATAGTACAATTTACTTGAGTCTGCAGGTTTGGAAAGTACTCTAATGGAAACAAACAAATGATAATGATATGTTATTTATGGCACTGAGATTACAATGAGTTTTTATCATCAGTAAAATAAAACTTACTTGATTTTGTTTTTGATATGTACATATCTAGATTGCTTTTGTGTAATAACAGTAAAGATATTTTTTATTTTCTAAAAATATTATTTTACTTTTATTTAATGTATAAATGTGTGTCTCTCTTGTGTATGGTAACATGAGAGCAGGTACTTGGAGAAGCCAGAAGAAGGCATTGGATCTTCTGGAGCTTAAAGGTGCTTGAGAACTGCCAGGCATGAGTGCTGGTATCTAACCTTGGGTCCTCTAGAGAGTAGTATGAGTGCTTAATAACTACACCATCTCCTCAGTCAAGTAAATATCTTATTTTCAGTAGACTTTTTGATCACATATATCTTGAAGAAAATTATCTGCACCAGACCTGAGAATTTGCCATTTTATTTTTTATCATGTGACATGAAGTTACAACCCTTTAAAGTTTCTTGGAGGACTATTGATACAGTGACATAGTAAAATCTTGTTATAGAACAGTCACCTTTAACAAAAAGTCAAATTTCCAAGGAAGTAGCATTTTGTTTAGCCCACTTTCCCAGGTTGCATTTCTAGAAGAATGCAAATTTAACAGCTACAGATTATTAAAGAGTAAAATTGATGCAATCCCAGAACATTTTCTTCACAAATAAGAAATAAATTGATTCCAAAAGTCCCTTGCAATTACCCATCTTTGCTGTTCATGTCCTGTTTCTAAATGAAAATGTAATGAATCCAAGATGAAAATCTCCTTTGTAGAATCAACTTTGTCAACTTCTCCAATATATGACTGAACTCTATTTGTGTAACAATGGCAACAAAAATTACAAAATAGTGGAACAATGGTAATAAAGTATGCACATTTGCCCTAACTTCCTGTTTCTTTAAATGAAAAGGATATTCTATACAGATAGACAACATCTTGCCACTCTTGGTATTGCATCCAATTTTGAAATCTTTTCTGTATCACAAAGGCTGTACACTTGAAAGCTTGTGTCCTAGACCATTGTTCCCATCAAATTTGTCACTTACATTGAACTTGTGAAAGGTATTTTCACAAGGGATGGAATGCTCCAGAGAAACTGAGCCCATTATTGCTTCCTATGGTGACAAGTAAGTAGCTAATCCCATGGAGATCAAACATGAAGGCTTTAATATAGGGTGGTACTTAGATTTTGATAGGATGCAGATGTACATATGTATTGATGGAAGGTGTAACCAGTATTTTTATGTCTTTATCCTATTTGATGCTTTCAGCTTCTTACATGCTTCCTGCCATGTCCTCTGTAATTCCCTCTATTCTTTTTTCCTAAGGCTGAGAAAAATTTTTTCTCACATTCTAATGTCAACTGCATAATATTAAAAAAAAGATTTAATTAATTTTAATAATGTACATATGTGTGTGTTAAGGTCTCCTACCAGGTCCAGAAGATGACAGTTATCTTGAAGCTGGAGTTACAGTCAGTTGTTCACTGGGGTCTGAACTCTGGTTCTCTACAAGAGAAGTATTTGCTCTTAACTACTGTGCAATAGCTTCAGTCTTTGTAGACTCTTCCTTAAAGAGAACATGACTTCAAAAAACTGTATTAATGAGGATATATACATTGTGATTACCAAGTTTGTTACGTGCATAGTAAACATGCCTGACTGCACAAGGCCTTATTATGAATCAACACTCTAACTATAAACCATTAACATAATCAAAACAAGACTTCATTAATATTCATCATTATTTCACTTTCATTTTCTAATGTCCTCTTATCTTTTGCTATGAGCATTCACATTGAATAGATTTTGTACATACAGTTCAAGAAGGTCCTTAAGGCTTCTGAGAATCAGTTTCCAGTGCTTACATCTGTCTGTTGTGGGTAAGGATACTCTATAACATGTTTAAAGATTATATTGCATGATGAGTCTACATGGATTCTCCTAATTCTAGAAAGAAGAACCAACTTCATTCTGTTAGATTGTCTTTTCAGGTAGATTTTAGAAGAGAGCATGTCTGTATCTAGATAAAAACAGGTTTTCTTACAGCTTGGGTGAGATAGTGTTTTTTTTTTTTTCTTTGTTTCCTAGAGAAAACAGACAGTTATATTTTCCTTCATACCTGTGATCATTGCTTAAAATTAGAATCCTATTCTGTTACACTATACCTGTGAAAATAGCATTAGAACCCCTTTTGCACATTGTGGGAAGTGTATCTCAAGGGACTGACCTAAATACATTGCACTCTGATTACAGTTTTTATCTTTATTAACAAGGCATCTCCACATCTCTATAGCACAAGCTTCTAAACTTCTTTCAGCACTCATGACATTGTGGCAGACTATACTATTTTTATTAAATGTAATATTTTTAACAGTTTCTGGAAGGGCTGTGTAATTTTGGTTTTTTTGTTTTGTTGGTTTTTTTGTTGTTTTTTTTTTTTTTTTTTTGGTCAGGTGATTGTTTTATAGTTTCTAACCCCCAGTAACCAATTTGTTGTGAACCTGCCTCAAGGCAAGAAAAAACAAAGGAATTCAAGGTGCTATAAAAGCCTGCTAGTGAAGCATCAGTACCAGCTGTGCCTTCCTGGAGGAAAGAAACAAAGAGTGCAACTACCGGATGATTCCTAGTAGGAGAAGATTGGAGAGGGAAGTATCTGGGAGCAGCAAGGGTATAGTGTATTTATGGGAAGATTGAGATATGTTAGTATGATAATTGAGACTATGGCAGGCTGCCTTTCTAAAGATGAGCATCAAAATCACATTCTCTCCCACTCTACAATCTCTCATAGAAAGAACCCTTCTTAAGAATTGTCATAAGACATCGCCTGACTGACCTTCATAGTGGATGCACAAGCTTGCACTCCCACCAACAATGAAGGAGTGTTCCCCTTTCTCCACAACCTCACCAGCGTGGGCTGTCATTTGAGCTTTTGATCTTAGCCATTCTGACAGGTATGAAATGGAATCTCAGAGTCTTCTTAAGTTGCATTTCTCTGATGATTAAGGATGCTGAGCATTTCTTCAAGTGTCTCTCAGCCATTAGGGATTCCTCCTTTGTGAATTCTCTGTTTGGCTCTGTTCCCCATTTTTTGTTTGGATTATTTGGTTTCTTGGCATTTAATTTCTTGAGTTCTTTGTAAATTTTGGATATTAGCCCTCTGTCAGATGTGGGGTTGGTGAAGATTTTTCCCAATCTGTAGGTTACCTCTTTGTTTGAATGACAGTGTCTTTTGCCTTACAGAAGATTTTCAGTTTCATGAGGTCCCATTTATTGATTGATGGTCTTTGATCCTGAGCTGTTGGCATTCTGTTCAGGAAGTTGTCACCTGTGCCAATGAGTCTGAGGGTTTTCCCCACTTTCTCTTCTAATAGATTTGGTGTTTCTGGCCTTATTTTAGGTCTTTGATTCACTTGAACTTAAGTTTTGTACAAAGTGATAAGTATGGGTCTAATTTCATTCTTTTGCATGTTGACATCCAGTTAGACCAGCACCATTTGTTGAAGATGCTGTCCTTTTTCCATTTTACGGCAACCACTATGGAGTCTAGTCTTGTGATATCTTAGAAAACTTGGAATAGCTCTGTCTCAGGACCCAGTCATACCACTTCTGGGTATACATCCAAATGATTCCTCACCAAATCACAAGGAAGTTTCTTCATCTGTGTTCATAGCAGCCTTATTTTTAATAGCTAGAAAATGGAAACAACCCAGAATGTCCCTCAACTGAGGAATGGATTATAAAACTGTGGTATATCTATACAATGGAATACTACTCAGCCATCAGAAACATCGAAATCATGCAATTTGCAGCCAAATGGATGGAACTAGATAAGCCCATCCTGAGTGAGCTAACTGAGACCCAGAAGGATGCACATGGTATCTATTCACTTATAATCAGATTTTACCCATATAGTACAGGATAACTATACTACAACAAATGCACCAAAGGGAACATGAACATGGACTTTTTTTCCTGTCAGTGAGACACATTGCCCTAGTTGTGTTGCCTTGTAAGCCCCAAGTGTATGAAGAGGCTCTTGGCCCTCATATGACTGCTGAACTGGGATGGGGGACTGTTATGTAGGGACATTCTACTCCAGAGAACTGTGATAGAAGGGATAGGGGGTAGAGAGTGGGAGGGTAGGACTGGGAGGGACAGAAAGAGGACACTGCGATGGAGATGTAACCTGAAGTAGTAAATAAATATTTAAAAAAAGATCAAAATGCGATACTTTCTATATATCAATGTTTCAAAAAATTTTGTATATTCTTTGAAAATATGAAAACATGTACACTCTATTTTGGTTAAATCAACTTACCCTATGATCATTCTGCTTTTATTAGTTTTTTTTTCCTTTTTCCCACCCCTGACTCTGTCTTCCCATCTTTCTCTACTTCTAAGACATAGGCAATTATGCATTTCTGAGGATGTATTTCTTTGATATTGGTGATTATGTGGTAAATTCTTAAAATGAACAATAGCAAACATTCAAAAATCTTTGAACAAATTGTATGACATTTGTACATTTATGGTATTAGTCATGATCTTCCACCCTATGGATTTCTGTACACATTCTTTTTTTTGTCATACATAGTAGCTCAGCATGATGCTTGTATATAAGAATAAATCTTAAAAAAAAGCTACAATTTAGAATATTTTTCTGGAGTGAAGATTTAAGGCTTCAACATTTAATTAAGTTCAGGTTACTGAAGGTCAGAATAGTTCTACACTTATGTAGTTAATTGAATGACTGTTTTTCAAAATAAGACATAGATTTACATTTTATTACTGAGTGTACTCTGTTAATGTTTAAATAAGCAGAAAAACAAGTCAAAAAGAATGGAATGACAGTATATCTTAGAGTTAACTGTAGTATAGTTTCCACATATATTTTTATATCTCTCTATTTCTGTATGTAATTTTTATATTGGATGATTTTAAGGCTAACAAACTGGAGATTTCATGTCCTCAACTCTTCAATATGTTAGAAATCAATACTATCTCATTAAATTGTAATTTAACACTGATTGAAGTGTGCAACACAGTACAGAAAATGTGGCTGCAAAAGGTCAGCAGTTGTTCTTGTTTCTATCCAGGGTTCAGTTTTGCATATTTCTTTGCATTGTGTGATACATCTTGAAATACCATAAATCACTGTATGGTCAAACTATTGCTTCAGTGTTTATATACATTTTTTATCTATGAATTTCACAAAAAATTTCAATATTTTAAGGTAAAGGAATTTAAATAAAACCAAGAGAATAAAATAAAATCACACAATGAAAAATTAGAAAACAATGTGATATATTATTTAGTTTTGAATAAACAGAAACCTTTCTACCCTTCCACTAACATTTGAGGACTTACATGTTTCTTTACCATTGTGTTGAATACTGTGATTCCACTTCGTAGAACCAAAGTTTAATATATTAGCTCAGTGGCTAGTGCATATTAATATTTTGCATGTGCCAGTTCATTTTTCAGGGAATCTCTCCATGCATTCAGTATGCCCTAGTTCTTTTTAGTTGTCAAAATATCTAAACAGACATTTTCATACTGTAAATACATTGCTAAATATAAGAATGCCAAGGTATAAGAATCTTCCAAGGTCAATGTGTGATATAAAATTAAACACAAAAGTAAGGGATTTTGGATTTTGTAGTATTTAAATAATTAATAGGATTTTGGTAGGTGAAAAGTCAAATATCAGGAAAAGGGAAATGATGGTAAAGACATTGAAAATTAAAGGCATTATTGAGTTAGTGAATACAGTATATAGATTATTAAAATGCAATTGTTTGAGGATGGACAGCATTACAATAGTTATAAATTCAAGTTGGAAATGAAACTGTAAAATCCCAGCTCAAGAGACTGATGAAAATGAGCTCAGCATGGTGAAAGCAGAAGAGGGAAAGAGAGACCATAGACAATAATGTGAAGAGTTTAAATGTCCAGTCTGAGAAGTGATAAGGAATCAGGAAATTGGAGGAGGAACACAGTTAAAATGCAAAATATGAAAAGGGAGGGAAGGGATATTTTCTAGGAGGAAACCTGGAATCAAATGCAGCCAGTTATTAGGGTAAAAACAATACATTAATGGGTTTCTATGTCAGCAGTGAACTTTAAGAACCAAATTGAACATAGAAATTAGAGGTGAAACTAGAGTATCATTAGACTAGAAACTGGTGTCAGGTGTGCAGCAGCAAACCCAGTAGGGAGATCTAGGTAAAAATGAGGAAATTTTTCATGAGTAATTCTCTTTTAGAAATAAAAATATCTTGGATATATTTTACATGTGCTAGAAAATTAATCTAGATGGGGGAAAACAACTGTAGAAAGAGTAATTAATGGGAAAGTTTTCATATCTGATGGAAAATAAGCAGAAATGAAAGGAATGCCCATTCAGGAGGTGGGTTTCCCTCAGAAAGCAGCCATGATAGTTGTTCCTAGACAAAGAAGAGAAGTCTTTGTATGGTGAATGTTTTGAGAGATGCTGCAATAGAAAAAGAAGGGAAAGTATTTTTTAACAGAGAATTTCTTTTAAAGAGTACATGATCTTTATTCTTCCTCTGTAAAATCCTGTAGTGGCAACTCTGAAAAGATGAAGGTACATTTTATTAACGTCTATCAATTCTTTTGTGATTTTTTTTTCAGGAACATGAATTGTTATGAGAATTTCAACATACTAGCATCTCCTAAGCTCTTATTCCCATGCCTTTCCAACATAAAATGGGAAATCTGATGATGGACATAGAAATGTGTGGCACAGATGCTCAGTCCAGAGATGCTCAGTCCCAGTACTTGTCCTGGTTTCTCACAATGGCTTTGTTAGGCAGCACTAAGCTGCCAGTCTTCCACACATAGCAACATAGGGTGACTTCCAAGCAACTGTATTTTCAATTCTACAGGATCTGATGCTCCCTTCAGGACTCTATGGACATTACACACATGTGGTACATCTAACTCACTCAGACTCATATATACACACAAGTATACTTACAATAAAGATAGCAGCAACCTGTAAAATCAAGCCTAATACTTCAGGGAAATTCCCTGCACAGTCACCGATAGAAACAAAGACTTAAATGCCTGGCAATTTGGGTCCAGTGTGAGTATATTAGTTGTGTTTCTCATTACTGGGAGAAAATATCTCACAAAAGCAAATTAAAGTATAATTATTTTGATTTCCAGTGTGAGGGTGGGGAAATTTCTGTAGCAGGAGCATTAGGCAGCTAGTCACACTGTATCAGCATATATGAAAAATAGAAATACGAGTGCTTGTCCTCAGTTTACCTTTCCATTTTTATTCTCTCTAGGGACCAACCCATGACTGGTTATATCCCAGAGTCTTCCCACCTCAATCAAACTAATCCATTTTCCTCTAAAATTAGTCTAGATATGGTCAATATGGCAATAAAAATTAGTAATTATAGTTAGCCAATTCTGAAGACACATTTTAAATTGGTACTGCCATGGGGCTGGGCAGCACTGCTGTGCAGGCTGGGTTTCTTTTTGCCAATCATTCTGAGTCCTTCCTCTGCTAAGTATAATATCTCTAAGACAACTCTCTTATTAAATTTCTATCTATTAAACTTTGCCTTTTTCATTTAAGGCTCAACTTCCCAATGTAGTTGCTAAGAAGCTGCAAGGAAATAATGAAGGTGAACCTACTTTTCACCAAACTGGTCCTCACAGACACTGACATGGAACACAGAACTCCTACTTCAAAAAGAGGTGTGTCTTAGTTAGGGCTTCTATTGCTATGAAGAGACATAATGACCACAGAAACTCTTATAAATGTGAATATTTAATTGTAAGCAATTGCTTACAATTAAATATTTAACTGGCTTACAGTTTCAGATGTCCATTGTCGTCATGACAACAGGCAGGCAGGCATGGTGCTGGAAAAGAGGCAGAGAGGTCTACACTTGATCCACAGGCAGGAGAACAGACGGTGAGCCCCTGATCTTGGGCTTGAGCATCTGAGATCTCTAAGACCACCCCCACAGTGACATGCCTACTCTAACAAGGTCTAATAGTGCCACTCCCTATGGGCCAAACATTCAAACACATGAGTCTATGGGGGTATTCCTATTCAAACCACCACAAGAGGGATTACACTCACACATTTAACATGTTTTCTATTTGAGGATAATTGCCCCATTAAAGTGAACTTTATACTGTTACTTGATCATGTTAGACTCAGGTGGAGATTATAATTAGAGATCCGTTTCAGGAAAGAGAAAGATTACATACCATGCTATACCTGACTTGTGCCACTCTTCTGAGACTTAGTGAGGAAACTTCCATGTAACTCAGTGTATGAGTGCAGCCTATACCTAGTGTTTGTGCAAAGAAAACAACAGCCCTGTATGCACAAATATTTCTGATTTTCTACTTCTGGAATATAATAGTAAGAATATAATTATTTAGCTCTCTATACTTACTTCAGTATTGTAGTTAGTTTGTGGTGCTGTCACAACAAGTAGGAAAGCTTTCTTCTCTGTCTCTTTCTAAAGATTTGCTGTCAGTAGCAATTCACTCAGTTCTTAGTGAACTAGAGCTTTTCTAAGGTGAATGGAGATTCATAACTGATAGGAAAGTATTATTGAGAATGAGTTCCCACCAGAAGAGCAATAACTTCATTTAAAGGATCGGAAGTTCAGTCTGAGAGTGCCCTCCTGAGAAGAATAGGTTCTCATTTAAGTCCTGAGATGAGAGGAAAGGGTAGAACACTGTTGTGCGGTCACTATTTCACAATAGTTTTACTTTGGATGGTTGTGACCAACCTACGCTTCACAAGTCATCACAAAAGTTAACTTTTGAGTTCAGACTGAAATGTGTCTCTAATGGGAACAGTTCACCATTAACAGAAACATTAACACAGAGCTTTCATTATGACTTTGGCACTCTACAGTCAGGATAAGATTACTTATTTTCAACATGTCCATCTTGTCTCACTTCAATTTCAACAAGTGAACAAAGGCTTGAGAACAATATCAGTACAGGTAACAAAAATAAAACAAAAGGCCATTCTGCCAGACTTGGTGGTGTTGGTGGTGCATGCCTTTAATCCTAGCACTTGATTGGCAGAGGTACGCAAAACTCTGTGAGTTCAAGGCCATCCTGGCATATAAAGTGAGTGCCAGGATATCCAGGGATACACAATGAAACCCTGTCTTGAAAAATCAAAAATAAATAAATAAAAATAAATAAAAAATAAAAAGTAGAAAGAAAGAAAAGAAAAAGAAAAGCCATTCTGTTTAATGTGACTTATCCATTATTGTTTCTTAACAAGTTTAGTTTGCTTTATTGGCTCTTGAAAGTGAAACATTAAATATATTCATACAGTGACTCAACAATTACTTTCAGATTATTGAAGCTAGTTAATTTGAGGAAGGAAAGTCTACAAAATAGATCAATTTTTTTTCTGTTTAATAGATTCCTGGTTCCATGTAACACAAAACTTGAATGACTCCCATATTCTTGGCAATATAAATGCCTAAGTGATTCTGACAAAAATGTATCTTAAAATGTGTTCCTTCATGTTTTCCTTTTTCAATATTATTTACCTGGCTCTTTTAAAAATATATTCACAGTAAATATCTTACATACATTATCATATGAAATGAAGTCAATAAATTAAAAAGTTTATGTCCTGTGAAACGTAAATCTTTTTGCCTTTCCTGATCTAGATATTATAATATGTTCATCAAAGGTAATTGTACTTACAGAGATTTTCAAAGCATATACAAATTAATATATGCACACAGAGATGCATAAATATGGTTTGTTAACTTTGTACATAGTGTACTTCCCGTTCTTTACTTAAGATCGTTTCTTATTTAAAAAAAAATTTTAGATTATAATATAATTACATAATTTCTTTCCTTTCTTCTCATCCCTTCAAATACACCCATACTTCTCCTTTCACTCTTATAACCTTGAGCTTTTCTACCCGCTCATCTATTTGGAGATTGTTGAGGAAAGTCTAATAACATTGTGTCTGATAGGCTGCATTCAATGCTGAGTTCTGGTTACTGCCCCCTTCTGAGGCATTCTCTTGATTGGTTATTGAAAGTCGCTTATGGCCAATTAGCTGGGCAGAAAGAGTACAGGAAGGCAGGACTTCCTGAGATTAGAACAGGAACCCTGAGCACTCACAGAGAATCTCTTCCGCTGAGAGATACAGAAGGAGACAGATGCCTTTGTGAATGCTGGAAGGTAATCACAGGCACATGGCTGTTTGGGATTAGGTGATCTGGGTTAACTTAGAGTAGCTAATTGAGAGTCTGCCCAGCAAAGGACTAAGTGTTAAAACACTAAAAGGTCTTGGTGTATTTAATTACTGGGGAAAGGACTGCGGCGGCTTATAGGTCCTCAGTCCAAGCAGTCCTGGACTCATGGACTTCCCTCCAACACAGGTGAATCTCCTGCCAAGAAGGCGGTAATTCCACCGGCCTAATATAACAACTTATATTAGTTAACAGAGTTTAGGTTACAGGTGGTGTAGGCCACCCTTGGTCCGGGGCGGGACTCTTTTCCCAGGACAAATCAGGCAACCAGTTAAGGCATGTGGGCTAGGCCTGCTGCTCCTCTGCCAAGCTGCCGGCTGCTCTGCTGGCTTAATTTTAGAGTTTATACTTACTAATAACTACAATAATCAATTAAATCACAGTTACAGCAGATGATGACTCAGAGGCTTAATATTATTAACAAATGCATAGGCCATAAGCTAGGTTTAATCCACTACTAGTTCATACTTATTATCCTATTTATTCCAACATAAGTTCAGCAACATGGCTGGTTACCTAACCTCAGCTTCAAACATCTGACTTTCTTATTGTTTGGTTGGCCTGCCTTCTAATCCTGCCTCAGCTTATTGGTCATCAGAATTATGTTCACAAGTGATTCTTCCACACAGTACAAAAGAGATTATCCCTACACACTCTCTCAAATTTATGGCCTTGGCCTCCATTTATCCTTGAGTATTGTCATGTGTATGCACACAGCAGCAAATATTCTCTCCCATTCTGTGTGCTTCCTCTTCATCACAGAGATTTTTTTCTTTGTATATGGATATGTTTTCCCAGCAACATTTGTTAAAGAAACTGTTCTTTCTACTTACAACGGCAGATTGGAAAAGCGAGAATGGTAGCATGCCTCTCCTATGCAAGACAACCTATGAATTAATTGCAACCTCTTTGAAAATACTAATTCATGAAACTAGAAAGAAAAAAAAACATAAAATTCACTTGGTGGCCCTAAATAAACAAAGAAAATCTGGAGATAACAATATTTTAGGACATACTACAGAGCTATAGTAAATAAAACAGTATAACACTGCACAAAAATGGAAATTTACACCAATGTACCAGAGCTAAAAGTCCAGGAATGAATCCATTTGGCATGGCCATCTAATACACAAAATCCCTGACAAAAGCACAATTGGAGAAAATTATTCTCTTATGGGTCTGGTTTCTATATTTGGATGCAAAGTGAAGCTTCAAGAGGAAGAAGCTAAAGAAAGATTTTAAACTTGAAATTAAGGTTCAGCCTGAAGTCAAATACTTGAAAGCAAACAATTCTTGAAGAAGAATTTGCACTAAAAGTGTCTAATTTAAAAAATAAACTCCCCAAACTATAAATCAATACACCAACCAAGAAAAAATATTACTATATTTGGTCATCAGTCTAGCAAAGAAAATATGTTTCTTTTCCAATAAAAATATATTTGAAACTAAGAAAATATTATGTTGTGATCTTGCTTAAGAAAACTAAAATTAATCACATATAATCCAGCCATAGAATAATTTTGGCTTCCAGATTAGTATCTCAGTTAAGAAGAATACTTTTAAAATTGTATGCTAAAGAATCCCCCTAGAAGTTAGGATTGCTAGTGACAGTGGATTAGAATCCTAGTTAGTAATGTTTAAAACTAAATTTTCAACTTCATATCAGAATAACTGAGTATCAGGTTTAGTTCTAGTCTTTGGTATTGAAAAAGAAAGAAACCTTACAAGAGAGGTTAAATGACCTAGCAATAGGATCATAAGCAATTGGCCATGGAGAAAGAAAACAGGACATTGTGACCTGAACCTCATTTAATGGCATTTAAGTTATTCAGATACAGAAGAACCAGCTATTTTATAATATCAATAACAAGTTCTATTTAAGTTAGCATAGGAAGCAATTCTATGTAAATCAACGATGCATGAGTCCATATAAAGATGAGAAACCTTAATGAGAAAGAGCTTTATTGTATTGCTATCATCACTGAATTACAATTTAATTTGATTTTTAAAAACCATCTTAACAGCTTTCATTAAGGGAAATAAAGGCTTAGAAATTAAGCCTGTTAAGGGGCAATTGCAACTGATAACACCAAGTATAGGTCAGGGAAGAGAAAAGCATTGACATCATTTCTCTGCACTTGCCTTGGAGCTGTGGTCAAAATCACTGACCCTTAATACACATAGAGACAGAGTTCAACTGTGGTGAGAGAGATTCAGGGAAACAGCTATGACAGAGAGGAATAGAGCAATTATATAATCTCTAACCTTTCAAGTTCATTATTCATATGCTATTTCTACTGATAATCAGAATCTGGGTTTATTAATGATATTTGAAAATAGGTTCTAAATATGAGGATTAAGAGAAAGAGATGCTCCGAAAGAAAAAAAAATACATGAGTATAGGCATGAACTTCCTGAAGAGACAGCCACTTGTGCGCACATTTTTAAATTTTTAAAATTATTATGTAATTTTCATACTTTCATAAGTTCATAAGCAGCTCCATGTGAAAACATATAACAGTTCAACGTAGCTCAACAAACTTTCATTTAACCAGGTACTTACTCTGCTTTGTAACATAGCTCAGACCTTGATCATAAAGACATTCAAGATGGATGCAATGACAGCCACCTTCCCTCTGGCTTATAATTCAGTATCTACTATGAGTTAAATATATCTAACCTATATTATACAATAAATACAGTCATTTTCATGATTACAAAATACAATGATACCTACTTCTGCATGCATGTCTCTGTCCCTGTCTTTCTCTTTATCTCTCTCTGTTTTTGTTTCTCTGTCTCGATTTCTCCCACTCCACCCCTCTATCTCCTTCTCACCACCCTCTCCCTGCCCTTTATTGTTTTGCCATGTATATTACCAGGGACTGTGGTGTTAGAGAAGAACACATAGCACAAATATAAGGACACTTTCTTGTCTACTAGCCTTTGATAACCTGATTCCTGTCACACTCGTGAGACAATGGAAGAAATACATGCTCACATGAACCTGGAGGTAACTGCAGCTCCAGAAACATCTTAGACAGCAGCCTGTACCCAACAATGAGTTAGAGCTCCAGGTAAGCCAGGCGTAAATTCCTGAATCACAGAAAATGAAGATAATAAACATGGATTTTTAAGCTGCTATAATTTGAGTTCTTAGCATTCTAATTTACATAAATAACAATTTTAGATATAGAAAAAAATGAAACATTTTGTCTCCCAGAAATTCTCCACATATGAAAAACATTTCTGAAAACAATAAAAAGATTTAGGCTAGAATACTCACATGTGTACATATTTATATGTTTATATCTATCTATCTTTCTATATATTGATGTATATATGCATTTATCCATCTATCTATCTATCCATCCTAATCTTAACTGTATATTGTAGGGTACCCCCTGACACCTATGTACAGTGACTTCCTATGCTATGAGTAGGTATAGATATGCACACTGAATATACATGCTATCATTGACATTTGTAAGTAACAAAATATAAAAAATTGAGTAAAAATAGAAAATATTACATCAAGCATGTTTACATTTATCATTTAGTGAATGCTTATGTACACATAAAATATAAATACACATGTTTGGAAGACAAAGAAAACACTTTGAAAAGAGTGTATAAACACAGTGTGACTAGAATAGTTGGAATGCAGCAGAATAAGTTTCAGAAAGATATAAATTGTTTAGTACTTTTGAATACTGCTTTTCACCAGATTAGAGCAACCAGGCTAAAAGAGATATAAAGGAAGAATGGGGGAGTAGATTCAGGGTGGAACTGATGTTGGAGAGAGATGGGAGGCATGGAGGGAGTGTGAAACTGTGATAACAATGTGTTGTATGAGAGAACAATCTATTTTCAGTTAAAAAAAAATAAGAATGAACGTTGACCAGAATTGACAAAAATTCTTTAAAATCTGCATTTGAATAAAAAATAATTTTTTTGGAATTGAGAAACAGAAAAATGATAGAGAAGAAGTATAAGACAGAGATCAAAACAGAATAAGATAACTTATGGGTGGAAAAACCTGAAATCTATGAATATAGCTTAACATGATCCAGTGGTAACATAGTAAGACATAAATTATCATAAAAAGCCTCAAACATTCAATCTGCCTATGAGAAACAGTGTACAATAAGACTAGACTCAGAAACATTTATTGGAAAGAGAATTTGATTGGCAACACAGTTGTTTGCTACATGTAGAGTGTCAGAAAGTTTCTACCTTTGGTAACAGGAATGGGTTATATGAGCTTTTGTTCACTGTGCATGAGTGTTCTTAGGATGCATTTATTTTGCATGCCCTATCAGGCATAAACACAAGAAGGGTAAAAATACAGTTCATAAACTAAAAGTAGAAGAATGAAGATTCCCCTTTTAGTGGGTATCAGAAAACAAGCCCTTAAACAAGATGGATAAGTTTGTTGATTCAATTCCCAGATGTCAAGGTATCTACTTTCCAAGACTCCAGCAATAGTGAGAAAAGACAATGGTTGATGAGGACTTTTTGCAAATAGCATCTTATGGACATGACAGAGCTCTTGCACTCATTAACTCATAGCAAATGTTGTTGCCTGTACTAAATCAAGACAGACACAGTCAGTCTTCCAGCATACAAGGGAGTAGACAGCAAGGCCAACACCTAGCTGAAAACTATTGGCAGCTGATGACTGATGAGGAGTGGAGAGTTAGTTTTCTTCAAGAATGTGACCATTCACTGGTTGGCTATATTCCAAAAAATGGTCTTGTATTAATGTGTAGCACTAACTAGGCTCAGTGGGTAAAAGAAAAAAATAGGGAACATAATGTTGGGGAGAGGATGTGGCAAAAGTTGGAGGGTGGAGTAAGTAGTAGATGTGATCAAAACACATTGCATGCATATATGAAATCCTTAAAGAACAGGTAAACAGAATAAAAAATTAAGACAAAAAGGACTGTAATGTATCTGCTTTTTGGAAATTCTAGAATTCTAAAGCAAGCTATAGTTAATGTATGCACGGAATGCTGACTCTTGTGAAATCTCCGTGTGGAGATTACACTAACTAGCATACAGAAAGCTGTATCACATCTCCTACTGAGAACTTGTATAAATCCAACATTTCTTCCAATAGTCTTTTCACCAAGTAAGGGGTTCCGAACATCAAAAATACTTCTCTTTAATACATATTTCTGTGCTGTTCTCCACAATGATAATTGGTAGTACTACTGATAGGTCATAAAATTGACTTCAAAATGTTTCCTTTATCTTTACTACCCAACAGTCTGATTCATACATGGCAACTATTTTTAGATTTTTTAAATTAAACCTTTTTTTAAACATTATTTATTACTTCAAATTACATCTCCATCACAATCCCCTCTCTCCACCCCTCCTGGTCACACCTTCCCACCCTCCCCCTCCTCTCCCACCTATACTACTCCTCCGGTGTGGGGTGTCCCAGCATATCAGCTCTCCTCAGTTCAGCAGTCACATGAGGACTAAGTGCTTCCTCTTGCTCTGGTGGCATACATGGCATCTATACTAGGGAAAAGTTTCCCACTAACAGGTCACAAAATCCATGTTCCTTCTGTTGGTAGTAAGATAGTTATTCTGTAGTATATATTAGATAGAATCTCCTGCCAAATATTCAAAGCTGTGTATCTTCCAAGGCCCTTCCAAAAATCCTAAAATAATGCCTCATGCCTCTCTTGTACAATCTATAAATCATTTAGATTTTGTGATCCCATCCCCACTCTTTGCCTGTATGATACTCAGAATTTGTCACAACTATTGGAGACAAGGTCTATATTAGAATTTACAACCAATGTTATAATCACACTAATCTGCATTTCTGTATTGAATAGTGTGGCATATTGATTGAACCATATAAATTCTAAATATCTATTTCTTCCTGTAGAATGTCAAATGCTCTACAAACTATATAGCACACAGTAGAAACTTCATAGACTGATTTTCTTTCTCATTTATTTAGTCAGGCACATTTGTATAAAACTAAAGGGAATGGGTAGTAAGAAAAAAATTTAGGAGGAGAGTCAGTTTCTAAAGAAAACTCACCTTCTCCCAAACAATTTTTCTGTCAGAATAAAGAATTGTGTTCACCACACTCTCATTTTGAAGAGCTGTTGCACTCTAGGAGGTGTGGTGATGAAAGGAACATGACTTCTCTTTCACTTGCACAGCTGGCTCCTGAAATGTCACCATAGAAACAGCAGAATGTTTGCTGGAGCAGAACGGGTGTTTCGGGGCTTACTGTAGCCATTTTCTTCTTTTTATCAGCAAGTAGCAGTCCTGATGTGGTTGAGATCATTAACAAATGGACATCACTTGAAGCTGCATGGAGTCCATGGGACCAACTCAAAGCAAAACTTTCAACATGCGCACTTACCACAGAAAAAGTACCTTGGACATATGTTGTGCCAACTCTAAACTGAAGGGAGTATATTGGAGAATTTAGAAGGAGAAAAGAAAGAACAGGGAGAAATGTGGTAATTGAGTTATAATTTCAAAAATTTAAATCATGGAGATACTAGTCTCTGAGAATGCCTGTGAGAGATTGTCTTTATCTGATTAATTGATGGGCAACAGCCTACCATAATTTGTGTGTGGCACCAGTACCTGGTTAGTTGAGTACTAACGTTCATCATTCTCTAATTCCGGAATGTGGATGTGACACAACTGGCTATTTTAAGCACCTGATGCCATGACTTCTCCATTATGATGAACTTTATTCTCTAAGTATAAGCCAAGATGAATCCTTTCTCCCTTATGTTGCATGTGCCAGTGTATTTTGTTGCAATGGGAAAGTAACTAACACAGCTATAAATGATATATATTTAAAAGTCCAATGATGAGTCTGCAAGTCACATATCATCAAGCCCATTGCATCTGAGGTCCAAAATGCTTTTACATTTTTGACTCAAAGATAAATTCAGTGAATTTTAATTTAGCAAATAGTCTTAGAAAGATTTATCAGATTTATTCTCTAGTTAAATTAACAAACAAGGGGAATGATCCATTAAACACAAATTAACTCTGTTCTTATGTTGCATAGAGTAGTTTACCATCTCTGTTACCTTCAGTGTTGATGGTGACTTCCATGTCATCAACAAACTCTTTTAACACAAAAAGTTTGAAAGATAAAGGACTTGGAATCATCTTTCATTGTTCCACTGATTTTTGTCTTACTATATGAAATCCTATTTTCAACTTTACAACAAGCAAATCATTAGGTTTGTTCTGAAAGGTAAGTTCATGTTCCAAGTAGCAAAAGTAACAGTATCCAATGAGATTTCTAGGAATAATTTTCAGTTCTGAAACATTCTTTTTTTTTGTTGTTTTGTTTGTTTTTTGAGACAGGTTTTCTCTGTGTAACAGCTCTGGCTGTCCTCAACTCACTTTGCAGACCAGGCTGGCCTCGAACTCACAGTGACCGGCCTGCCTCTGCCTCCCAAGTCCTGGGATTAAAGGCATGCACCACTATGCCCGACCAGTTCTGAAGCATTCTTTAGGGAAATACTTTCAGTAATCTTTATCCTATTCCATCATTGTACAATTTAATTCTTGGGTGAGTTATGCCCCAGACCAAGCATAATTCATGAAAGTTACATGTTCTATTGTACACCTTAACACTTATAAATGTGTACTTTCAGGAATTTTGAATACATTGGACCACAGTTGTGACTGGCGCATTGTTAATGAAAATATTAGATATTGATGGAGCTAGTAGACAGATACACAGACACTGTAGATCAACTTGACTGGACATCCACACTTCCCCAACAATCTGCAAGTTATACTTAAACAGCTAAGAAAATTTATGCAGTGTTTATAGTATCTTCACAATATGTAGTTTTACTGAAACATAAGGAAAAATTATACATTAGTATTTGTAGATTGCATGAAGAAGCTTTTTAAAAAAGAAGAAAATGTTCAGGTTTGACCTGCTAAACTCCGAGATCAGATGAGAATGGGCACATTCAGGGTGGTATGGATACTCATGATATAATCCACAGACCCAGAGAGGCCAAGTAACAAGGATCACTCAAGGGGGTGGTGGTGGGGGGACATGGATCTCCCTTGGAAGAAAAATAGAGTAGATTTTGTGGGTGAACTGGGACCTTATAGTGATGGAAGCAGGAGGAATAAGTTGGGGGTGGGGAAAGAGAGCACTAGGAGAAAGGACTGGAATTGGAGAGCATTTGAGGGGCAATATACAAACCCAGTGCTGTAGAAACTCCCTGGAATCTACAAAGGTGATCCTAATGAATACTTCTAGAAATGGGACATACAGAGCTTAAACTGACCATCTTCTGCATTAAGTAAGACTTCCAGTGGTGAAAGTGGGACACCACTAGCCACAAATGTTTCAATTTACCTGCAATATGCGCAGGCATAATGGTGGCACAGAATTTGTGTGGGTTGCCAACCAATGAATGGTCCAAATTAAGGCCCAGACCATGATGAGAGGGAGTTCATACTTGATATTGCCTGGATGTCCTCGAGCCAGAGGCTGAATAGCCCAAAGACTATTGAAATAGCATAGAACTAAACAAACCTTACTGAGAAAAAACAAACAAAAAGCAAGGACAAACACAACAATGAAATGATTGCTTATTCCACTACATTCATAAATCAGAGCCTAGCCCAATTGTCTTCAGAGAGGCTTCATCCAGCAATTGATGGGAACAATGGTAAGAGTATTTTATTAACAGTATGGTTTTCATGATATTCCAATCTTTTATCCAGGATGGACAGAGTTTATGGTTTTCATGATATTCCAATCTTTTATCCAGGATGGATAGAGTTTATGCCTTAAAATGGACTTACAAAGTTGTTATATGCCTTCCATTTGCTCAAATTTAGAGAAAAAATTTATTTTCAGAGTCAAGGACTGAATGACAATAACAAGACAAATGGGCCAGAAGATTCAACCTAACATATTGCTTCAATCACTGTTTTCTTAAAATCTTTGCATGCAAATCATTTTTTAAAAGCACTAGTCCAAAAAATGATCGATCCTACAGAGACTGGACAACAAAAGCTATAGGTAACTTTCCCGGGAATTGGCCAATATCTCAATTTTTGAAGGGTACCCGAAAATATTTACACTCCATTCCCAAAAGATGGGATGGAAGTTTTTGTGTGTGTTATGTGTTGTGATTGTTTGTTGTCGTCTAGGATGAATGGATATATGTTATGTGTTGTGAATTGGATTCAGGGATTTTCTTCTTTCCCTCACACTATTTTTTGTCTCTTTTATTATTAAAAACTTAAGATTATTTTGTTATATTAATAGAAATTGATAGAAATTTAAGATTGTTTTGTTATAATAGATACTGATAGAAAGTTATGATAATTATGTTTATATACACTTAAAGATAAATTTTAGTTTCAAATTTTCAAGATTTCTTTTGAGAAATAAAAAAAAATTGTTTTTCTTCTATTGTCCAAAAGACAATTTGCCCTAGGAAAGATACTACACGCCATCCTTTCATATGGCATAAATGGAGACTTAAGCCATAATAGTTATAAAATTTCAACAGAAATTTAGTTGTTTAGGATTTAAAAGGATATTTTCAAGTCTAAATAAAATCTTTAGGTTTATAAATATAGGATATGATAGAAATTACTCAGGTTCAGAACTTTAGATACAGCAAGATAGATAGATGATTTTTTTTCTTCAAGATTGCCTGATTCAAATAGGCTAAACATTATGTATATAACTTTTATATATTGTTTCTTGATTGTTTCATATTTGTTCTTATTGTTTTTACTATATGAGTTAAAAAATTTAGCCTTTTTTTTTTTTTTAGACAAAAGGAGGGAATTGTTGGGATAGTGTTAAGCATTCTAAATGTTAATTAATTGGTCCTGCTTGCTGTCTGTTACTTTCATTGACTCTGATTGGTTAAATAAAATGGCTAAAGCCTGAAATTGGGCAAAGACAGAGAAAGGTGGGACTTCCTGAGATTAGAACAGGAAGCCTGTGCTTTAGACAGAGGAAGAAGGCATTCCAGCCACGAGCAGCAGGAAGGAAGACACACGCCATGGGTTAGGATAAAGAACCTCATTCCACATGGCCAGGAACATCAGCATATCATGAAAAATGGCAGTCCAATGGGACGCATGTATATATGGGATCATATTTGGTTAATAGAATTATGAGCTAGCTTAGATGGGCTAAGATTGCACAACTCACGCCAAGGCTTGTAAAATTCCATGTCATCTCTGTGTGCTCATTTATAATGGTGGCTTAAAGATTAATGGTTCCAAATCAATTAACAATAATTTAAATAATGGTTAAATAGTTTAATTAACAATTTTTTTTTTCTACACATACACCCACATACAAGCAATGGGCAGAGCTCAGGGAACCCCACAAAAGAGGGGGAGGAAGGACTACAGAAGGCAAAAGTATTGAGAAAAATCTTGAGAACACGGCTCATGGAATCAACTAAGGAGGGATCATAGAGGCTTATATAGACTAAAGTGACAGTCAGTGAGCCTGTATGGATCTGACCTAGAACCTCTGCATATATATGTTTTGGTTGTGTAGCTTGATGTTCTTGTGGGACTCCTAACATTGGGAGTTGGAGGTGTCTTTGACTCTTTTGAATGGTTTTGGGACCCTTTCCTTCTACTTACTTGGCTGACTTATCTAGCCTTTATGATGGTTTGTGCCTAGTCTTATTGTAACTTGTTATACTGTACTATGTTGATAACCGTGGGAGGCCTGCCTGATATGTTCTAAAGAGAAACAGAGAAGGGGAAGTTTGGAGGAAGGGAACTTGGAGGAATGGAGGAGGAGGAAACTGTGGTCTGGATATAATGTATGATGGAAGAAAAGAAAACAACCCCCCAATATTTACAGAAAATGGAAGAAGAAGAAGAAGAAAAAGAAGAAGAGGAGGAGGAGGAGGAGGAAGAGGAGGAGAAGGAGGAGGAGGAGGAAGAAGAGGAAGAAGAAGAAGAAGATAGGAAGAGGAAAGGAAAAAAAGAAAGATGAAGGAAAGGGGACAAAAAGAAAGGAGAAAACTAAAATGCCAAGATGATATTAATCACAGGATAGTGTTTATATATCATTTCCTATACGTTTTGTGTGACATAATTTATTTTTCTAAATATAAATTGTCTCTATAGCATTTAACTCTCCAACTTCATTGGAGAATTTCTATTTTGATGACTGCATATAGATTCCAACCTTGGTGATTGGAGACTGGTTTACTAAGTCATTGGCTTTCAGAATCTCATTTACCAAATGATTTTCATGTACACTTGTCTGAGTTTCTTATCTCAACACTGACTTTCATCCATCATGTCCTCTTTATGTGGAGTTCTGCATAACTAACAATCTAATGCTGATATGAATTTATACATTCACTATATATTTTTGTTGATTTTCAGATGTTTCTTGTTTTGTTTTATTTACTTATCATTTTCATAGGATATTAGAATGTCATTTAGCTCTAAATACTCTTACTTCTGTTTTTGAGGTGCTGAGGTCATAAGTATGTGCTACATTATCTGGCATGTTGTTGTTAAATAATACCTCATTTTATGTGTTTGCCATAGCTCACCTATTCCCCTATTAGAGAGAATGCTGCAGGCTTCCAGCCTTTCCTAACTTTACTATTATTTTCATGTTACTTTTTCTCTGTACTCCTTCATATACCTAACCACTCACCACAGCCATTCATTGTGTATCGGTCTTTAAGTGTTGCTCTGATCTCAACAGAAATGCTAATTGCTTTTCCTGCTCTAACAATTGTATACTATTAATTTCACATTTTAAATTGCAGTGTGTGTGTGTGTGTGTGTGTGTGTGTGTGTGTGTGACAGTGTGATTTAATGTGTGTGTCAGAGGACAACTTGGAAATGTCAGTTGTCCCCTTCCACCCTGTAGTATGTGGAAAAACCAATCAGGTTATCAAGCAACTTTATCCACTGAAACATCTCTAGCCCTCATGAATACTTTTTTTTTTTTACAATTTTCTTGTGGAAATCTTGTCAATACTTTAATACTATTAACAGTACATACATGTAGGTGATTTTTAACTTTTTTTCTGTACATGCATCTTGCTTTTATTAGTTCAATTATGTATAACTAAAACCTATTAGTGTTAAATGCAAAATACATTTGTGTTATTAATTTACTAACTGAGCTTTGTTACATAACAGTAGCATTTATAACAGTCACATAGATTTTCTTATTTATATTTTACCAAGAGATACTGACAACAAAGTTGTAATGTATTCACTCATATATATATATAACTGTATGGCCTTTAAACTTAGATGTTATGTCATGCGAGATGTTCCTCTCTTCTAAATGCAGAAATACTAAATGGAAAGCCATTATTCCCTTCTACAGGGCATGGTACACCTTGAAAAAATGATCTGAATTAAGATGCTGCAGATGTGAACAGTGTGAGCCAGCTCAGAGAAGAGGATATTAGAAACCTGTGGTTTCTAGAACATGAGGTTAGAACCCAGCCCTCAAGGAAATTCACATAATCTCATCAAAATCTTCCAGAATTTGATGTCTTCTAAGGTTCCAAGGGTGTTTAATTATGAATGAAGTGTGGGTTAAGGGGAAAGTGTTAATTTGAATTTGCTTCTTTGTCACAAATTAAAGGCATCTTTTACTTTATCTCAGCCTAGGGGCTAGACATGCTGGTGCCCTTGTATATTTTTCTATTCTCTGATACAATAAATATTCATGAGCCTCTGTCCACTGCAGGCTGATGATAGAATCCCAAAGGATTTCTTTTTATTTTCCTACTGAAGCTGTGACTGTTTGCAGAGGCCTGTATATTTTCTTGGCTTCTTTTCATTGCATGAGATAATTTGGATGTCTTTTGGATATGTCATTAAATCGATTTTATGCCTGAGAAACCACCCTTAGTTTTCAGATTAATTTTAGAATAAGTTTTAGGATTCCCAAAATGTATTGCTGATATAATCACCACAGAGACTCCAATCTATCAACAATAAGAACTGCCCCCCCCCAAAAAAATTCAAAATTACCAAGAGTTAGAAGGGGTGCATAATGAAAACATTACATGTAGTTAAGGCTGCTGCTGAATTAATTCTGTCATTTACTCTGGATGGGATATTATTTAACTAGAAATTGGGAAGATTAATAACAGCAATAAATGAAGAGTAGCTCATCAAGATCATTTATCTCAATTATATAGTAATCTTTCCTAGAAAATTCAAATTACTAGTTGTATGTATTGTCAGTCATTTTTTATTTTTCTAAAGGATATGTGGGATAATGTCCCCTTTTGGCAATGATGGACTTTTTGGATTGTTACTTTCTTTTTCCACAAACTCATGTATCAAGAAACTATTCTGAATAATATTAACATGCTAATATCTTCCTCCTTCCTAAGAAGTAACTGCTACCCTCTTCACCACTGGACCTCACTGGAATAAATAAGACAAAAACATTGTATAAAATATAGATGAAATGGAAATTTATTCAGTAGGAAAAATAATGAAAATCATAATTAGATGAAGATAGCTTTTCTACAGTTACAGCATTATGCTATTGAAATTGTCTTTTTATCAAAAGAATCTAACCAGACATAGGCCATTTATTTAAATTCGTTTACCCACCCATTTTTTGAGATCATTGTATGAAATTCAATAAGTGCATCTGCAACTATTTTCAATGTAAACAAATAGTGCTCATTTGAAAATAATATTTAAAAGAATTAAACCAGTATTTTCATTATATTGCTTGTATATAATACCGTTAATATTTTGAGGAATGAAGTAAGACCCTATGATTCTTTGGATTTCCCCAGTGTCTGTTGTTATGTCCCCCTTTTCATTTCTGGTTTTGTTAATTTTGTTACTGTCTCTTTGCCTTTTATTTAGTTAGGCTAAGGGTTTATCTATCTTGATTTTTCTCAAAAAACCAGCTCTTGATGTCTATCCCAGACATAGATGATTTTGCCTCCCTCAGGAGCTCATTTCCCTAGCATAGCTGTCTTATCATGCCTCGATGAAAGAGGACGCACTTAGTCCTGATGCTGTTTGATGAGTGGGTTGGTACTGAGTGTGAGTGGGAGGGACTGGAAGAAGAGGATGGAAGGAGGGAAAGAAGGGGAATGGTAATTGGAATATAAAATAAATAAAAAAATCTTAAATTAAAAAAATATTTTGAGCAATGGTTTATGGTATGACTGCATGATTGTATTGTATAAGTCTTATAAATAGAATTCCATGAATGCCTTATGAAGTGGGAATATTTGTACACAATCTCACTTATACTTTATGATATTAATGCCTTTGGATAGTTACATTTTGTCTCTATGTGTAGATCTAGTCCATTGTTTTAGTTACTATATGCAGTTCATATATGTTAAAACTATTCTTTAGAGCAAGTGTTGTGAACAATTTTTGAACTGAAGCAAAATGCACATAGCAAAAAAATTAAAAAAACTCAATAATTTTAACATAAAATAACTTTAAATTAATTTAAATCTCAATAATTTTAAATGAAAAATTTAGTGGAGTTAGTTAAACTCACATTGATGCACATCTAACATTGTAAAACAGAAATTCTACATCCAAATAGCAGTTCTCCATTTTCTTCTCTCCCATTCCTGTTTAGTAAATATTATTATATAATCTTAATCCATTGAATTTTCCTCTCTAGGCACCTCCTGTAAGTAGAATACCTAATTTGTTGGTATATATCTCTTATAATGTCCTTATTATTCACCAATATTTTAGAACTTATGAAAATTTCCCTTTATAAGATTCAAAGTTTGTGGCGGGCCAAGATGGCGGCGACCTACACTGACGCATTTTGAACGTGGGGGGGAAAAGAGCCATAAAAAACACAGAGTTATTGGGCACTGTGCAAAAACCGGAGTGGCTAGCCCCCCCCCCCCCCCAGGAACACTCACAGCTCCCAAGGGACTGTTAAAAGTCCCAGGGCAAGGCTCTCCCCATCTCTCAGAGACACGGAAGCCACTAAACCCGGGATTCGGGAACTCCCATTTGGAGAGGCGCCTGGTAAGATCGATCCCAACTTACAGCAGGCAGAATCAGGGTCCACTTGGCCATAGATCGCTGACCTATTGGGCTCACCACACATCAGGTTGAACTTATACCCACTTAAAAATTTTTGCGAGATAGTGGAAGGCGTAGCAAGGAACAAACAGGAGGCTCAGCGGGTGGTCCGCAGTCGCTCGTGAAGCGGAGGGCGGGAGGTTCCGAGAGAGCGCGGGAAGCTGGGAACACAAAAGCAGGTGGGAGGGGCAGAATCCCGCACACTCAAGGTAGCGCAGCTGGGGATGGAGCACGGCTGGCAGGGCCAAATCCCCGCGAGCCCACGGCAGGTCCTCTGGGGAGAGAGACAGGCGTGGGCGGAGCAAGGGAACCATGCACCCACAGCTGAGCTGCTGGGACGAGAGGTCCACTCAGGCAGCCAGAGGATCCGGGGCTTGGGGTACCCACGGACCCGTGGCGGCGCAGACAGGAAGGGCATCAGGCAGAGAGTCCAGCCCTGTGGTGAGAAGCCTAGAGATAAACCAGAAATCGGGACTATAGCTGTATCCTGGAAAATCCAGACATATTAGGTGTGGAGCCAGACCCTGTCAGCCTCCATGACGACAAACAAAGCCCACAGAATCTGTGCCTGGGCAAACAGGCCCATACCATCAGAACCATTACAGGCTGATAACTCAGAGTGCAACATAGGGAAGTCTGAATTGGGAGCAGTGAAACAATCCTGGTCCATTACTCACAACCTGGGAATAGGCTGCACCAGCTCACAGTGCCTCAGGTGATTAAAACCACAGTGACCTTGAAATCCCCCTGTAAGCAACGACGGATAGCCAAGTAACTCGTCCCCTGCACCAAATCATCCACTGTGGTTCCAAGCACAGACAACAGACAGCTAAATGCATCCAATGGCGAAAGGTCAAAAAAAAAATAGAAATCAAGGAATTATGACTCCAACAAAGCAGAATCATCCTAGCTCATCCAATTCGGATGACCATACACCAACAGAAACACATGAAAACATTGACAATTCTGCATTATGGAAAGTGATAGAGTCCCTGCAAGAAGAACTTAAATCTATGAAGGAATTCAAAGAAGCCACAATTCTACAAACCAAACAGGGAACAACACCATTAAAGAGCTCCAAGCCAAGTTGACAGAGCTTGAACAGGAAAAGGAAAAAGCCATGAAAGATTTTCATACAAAAACAAGCAAGCTGGAGAAGGAAATGTACAAAACGAACAAAACCATACAAGACATGAAAATAGAAATAGAAACAATAAAGAAAAAACAGTCAGAGTTAAAAGAGGAAGTGTAGAACCAAGGGAAGAGAACAGGAACTACGGATGTGAGTATCAACAATAGGATGCAAGAGATGGAAGACAGGATCTCAGGCATGGAAGATTCAGTGGAAGAAATCAGTACAACATCCAAAGAAAATGAGAAGGCTAAAAAATCTCTCACCCACAACATCCAAGAAATCAAGGACTCAATGAAAAGACGGAACCTAAGAATTATATGTATAAAGAGAAGACTCCAGACTCCAAGTTCCAGGAAATATCTTCAACAAAATCACAGAGGAAAACATTCCAAACCTGAAAAAAGAGATGCCAATAAAAATCCGAGAGGCTTACAGAACACCAAACAGATTAGACCAGAAAAGAAACTCCTCTCGCCACATAATAATAGAAACCCCAAATGTACAGAACAAAGAAAGAATATTAAAAACTGTAAGAGAAAAAGGTCAAGTCACATACAATGGCACACCCATCAGAATTACACCTGACTTCTCCCCAGAAACGATAAAAGCTAGAAGGGCCTGGTCAGATATACTACAAGTCCTGAGAGATCATAGGTGCCCAGCCAGACTACTTTATCCAGCAAAACTCTCTATCAACATAGATGGAGAAAACAAGATATTCCATGACAAAATCAAATTTAAACAATATCTACCCACAAACCCAGCCCTACAGAAAATCCTACAAGGAAAATCCCAACCCAGAGAAGAAAACTCCACCCAAGAAAACAAATGAATAGAAAACCCATCAGCAACTAAACCAAAACAGGCACAGGACCACCGCCTATACCAAACTAATGGGAAATAACAACCCCAGGTCACTAATATCCATCAACATCAATGGACTCAACTCCCCAATAAAAAGACATAGGTTTACAGAGTGGATCAGCAAGCAAGACCCTTCCTTATGCTGTATACAAGAGACACATCTAACTACAAAAGATAGACACTGCCTCAGAGTAAAGGGCTGGGAAAAGGTTTTCCAAGCAAATGGACCAAGGAAGCAAGCTGGAGTAGTCATCCTAATATCAAACAAAACAGATTTCCAACTGAAGTTAATGAAGAAAGACAAAGAAGGGCACTATATACTCATTAAAGGGAATATTCATCAAGAGGAAATTTCAATACTGAAAATCTATGCCCCAAATACAAAGGCACCTACTTTCGTAAAAGAAACACTTCTAAAATTTAAAGCGCACGTCGATCACAACACATTAGTAGTGGGAGACTTCAACACCCCACTCACAACAAAGGACAGATCATCAAGACAGAAGACAAACAGAAATATTGAGTCTAACAGAGATCATGAAACAAATGGACCTAACAGATATCTACAGAACGTTTCACCCAAACATAAAAGAATACACCTTTTTCTCAGCACCCCACGGAACCTTCTCCAAAATCGACCACATAATTGGTCACAAAGATAGTCTCAATAGATACAAGAAAATTGAAATAACACCTTGTATCTTATCAGACCACCACAGAATAAAGCTGGTCTTCAACAGTAAAAGAATCAACAGAAAGCCTACACACACATGGAAATTGAACAGCTCCTTAGTGGATGACCACTGGGTCAGGGAAGAAATAAAGAAGGAAATCAAAGACTTCTTAAAATCCAACAACAATGAAGACACAACATACCCAAACCTATGGGATACATTGAAAGCTGTGCTACGAGAAAAGTTCATAGCACTAAGTGCTTTCACAAAGAAAATTGTGACAGCTCATATTAGTGAACTAACAGCTAAGCTGGGTAAATTGGAAAAAAAAAAAAAAACAAAAACTCCCAAGAAGAGCAGAAGACAGGAAATCATCAAACTTAGAGCTGAAATCAACAACTTAGAATCAAAAAGAACTATACAAAGAATCAATGAAACCAAGAGTTGGTTCTTTGAGAAAATCAACAAAATAGACAGATCCCTAGCCAAATTAAAAAAAGGCAAAGGGAAAGAACACAAATCAACAAAATCAGAAATGAAAAGGGAGAAATAACAACAGACATTGAGGAGATCCAGAAAATATTCGGGCATTACTTTAAAAATCTATATTCCACTAAATTTGAAAACCTAAGCGAAATGGACAATTTCCTCGATAAATTCCACCTACCAAAACTAAATCAAAATCAGATTAACAGCTTAAACAGCCCAATAACACCTAAGGAAATAGAAACAGTCATTAATAATCTCCCAACCAAAAAAAGCCCAGGGCCAGATGGCTTTAGCACGGAATTCTACCGGACCTTCAAAGAGGAACTAACACCATTACTTTTCAAACTCTTCCACCACATAGAAACAGAAAGATCACTGCCAAACTCATTCTAGGAGGCCACTGTCATTCTGATTCCTAAACCACACAAAGACCCAACAAAGAAAGAGAACTTCAGACCAATCTCCCTCATGAACATAGATGCAAAATACTTAATAAAATACTAGCAAACCGAATTCAAGAACACATCAAAAGTATCATACACCATGATCAAGTAGGCTTCATCCCTGGAATGCAGGGATGGATCAATATACGAAAGTCTATCAATGTAATTCACCACATAAAATAGATGAAAGAAAAAAACCATATGATAATCTCGCTAGATGCAGAAAAAGCATTTGACAAAATACAACACCCGTTCATGCTAAAAGTTCTGAAGAGAACGGGCATACAAGGACCATACCTAGAAGTAATAAAGGCAATATACAGCAAGCCAGTAGCCAACATCAAATTAAATGGAGAGAAGATTGAAGCATTTCTTCTAAACTCAGGGACAAGACAAGGATGTCCACTTTCACCATATCTCTTCAATATAGTACTTGAAGTCCTTGCTAGAGCAATAAGACAACTAAAGGAGATCAAAGGGATTAAAATTGGAAATGAAGAAGTCAAATTATCCCTATTCGCAGATGATATGTTAGTATACATAAGCGACCCCAAAAACTCCACCAAAGAACTCTTACAACTGATAAACAACTTCAGCAATGTGGCTGGATACAAAATTAACTCAAAAAAATCAGAAGCCCTTCTTTATACAACAAACAAATATACCGAGAAAGAAATAAGGGAAACCACCCCCTTCACAATAGCCACAAACAACATAAAATACCTGGGGGTAACTCTAACCAAGCATGTAAAGGACCTATATAACAAGAACTTCAAGCCCCTGAAGAAA
>CAJQZJ010012579.1:1130712-1205719 GCA_907164525.1 Lophiomys imhausi
CCCCCCCCCCCCCCCAGGAACACTCACAGCTCCCAAGGGACTGTTAAAAGTCCCAGGGCAAGGCTCTCCCCATCTCTCAGAGACACGGAAGCCACTAAACCCGGGATTCGGGAACTCCCATTTGGAGAGGCGCCTGGTAAGATCGATCCCAACTTACAGCAGGCAGAATCAGGGTCCACTTGGCCATAGATCGCTGACCTATTGGGCTCACCACACATCAGGTTGAACTTATACCCACTTAAAAATTTTTGCGAGATAGTGGAAGGCGTAGCAAGGAACAAACAGGAGGCTCAGCGGGTGGTCCGCAGTCGCTCGTGAAGCGGAGGGCGGGAGGTTCCGAGAGAGCGCGGGAAGCTGGGAACACAAAAGCAGGTGGGAGGGGCAGAATCCCGCACACTCAAGGTAGCGCAGCTGGGGATGGAGCACGGCTGGCAGGGCCAAATCCCCGCGAGCCCACGGCAGGTCCTCTGGGGAGAGAGACAGGCGTGGGCGGAGCAAGGGAACCATGCACCCACAGCTGAGCTGCTGGGACGAGAGGTCCACTCAGGCAGCCAGAGGATCCGGGGCTTGGGGTACCCACGGACCCGTGGCGGCGCAGACAGGAAGGGCATCAGGCAGAGAGTCCAGCCCTGTGGTGAGAAGCCTAGAGATAAACCAGAAATCGGGACTATAGCTGTATCCTGGAAAATCCAGACATATTAGGTGTGGAGCCAGACCCTGTCAGCCTCCATGACGACAAACAAAGCCCACAGAATCTGTGCCTGGGCAAACAGGCCCATACCATCAGAACCATTACAGGCTGATAACTCAGAGTGCAACATAGGGAAGTCTGAATTGGGAGCAGTGAAACAATCCTGGTCCATTACTCACAACCTGGGAATAGGCTGCACCAGCTCACAGTGCCTCAGGTGATTAAAACCACAGTGACCTTGAAATCCCCCTGTAAGCAACGACGGATAGCCAAGTAACTCGTCCCCTGCACCAAATCATCCACTGTGGTTCCAAGCACAGACAACAGACAGCTAAATGCATCCAATGGCGAAAGGTCAAAAAAAAAATAGAAATCAAGGAATTATGACTCCAACAAAGCAGAATCATCCTAGCTCATCCAATTCGGATGACCACACACCAACAGAAACACATGAAAACATTGACAATTCTGCATTATGGAAAGTGATAGAGTCCCTGCAAGAAGAACTTAAATCTATGAAGGAATTCAAAGAAGCCACAATTCTACAAACCAAACAGGGAACAACACCATTAAAGAGCTCCAAGCCAAGTTGACAGAGCTTGAACAGGAAAAGGAAAAAGCCATGAAAGATTTTCATACAAAAACAAGCAAGCTGGAGAAGGAAATGTACAAAACGAACAAAACCATACAAGACATGAAAATAGAAATAGAAACAATAAAGAAAAAACAGTCAGAGTTAAAAGAGGAAGTGTAGAACCAAGGGAAGAGAACAGGAACTACGGATGTGAGTATCAACAATAGGATGCAAGAGATGGAAGACAGGATCTCAGGCATGGAAGATTCAGTGGAAGAAATCAGTACAACATCCAAAGAAAATGAGAAGGCTAAAAAATCTCTCACCCACAACATCCAAGAAATCAAGGACTCAATGAAAAGACGGAACCTAAGAATTATATGTATAAAGAGAAGACTCCAGACTCCAAGTTCCAGGAAATATCTTCAACAAAATCACAGAGGAAAACATTCCAAACCTGAAAAAAGAGATGCCAATAAAAATCCGAGAGGCTTACAGAACACCAAACAGATTAGACCAGAAAAGAAACTCCTCTCGCCACATAATAATAGAAACCCCAAATGTACAGAACAAAGAAAGAATATTAAAAACTGTAAGAGAAAAAGGTCAAGTCACATACAATGGCACACCCATCAGAATTACACCTGACTTCTCCCCAGAAACGATAAAAGCTAGAAGGGCCTGGTCAGATATACTACAAGTCCTAAGAGATCATAGATGCCCAGCCAGACTACTTTACCCAGCAAAACTCTCTATCAACATAGATGGAGAAAACAAGATATTCCATGACAAAATCAAATTTAAACAATATCTACCCACAAACCCAGCCCTACAGAAAATCCTACAAGGAAAATCCCAACCCAGAGAAGAAAACTCCACCCAAGAAAACAAATGAATAGAAAACCCATCAGCAACTAAACCAAAACAGGCACAGGACCACCGCCTATACCAAACTAATGGGAAATAACAACCCCAGGTCACTAATATCCATCAACATCAATGGACTCAACTCCCCAATAAAAAGACATAGGTTTACAGAGTGGATCAGCAAGCAAGACCCTTCCTTATGCTGTATACAAGAGACACATCTAACTACAAAAGATAGACACTGCCTCAGAGTAAAGGGCTGGGAAAAGGTTTTCCAAGCAAATGGACCCAGGAAGCAAGCTGGAGTAGCCATCCTAATATCAAACAAAACAGACTTCCAACTGAAGTTAATGAAGAAAGACAAAGAAGGGCACTATATACTCATTAAAGGGAATATTCATCAAGAGGAAATTTCAATACTGAAAATCTATGCCCCAAATACAAAGGCACCTACTTTCGTAAAAGAAACACTTCTAAAATTTAAAGCGCACGTCGATCACAACACATTAGTAGTGGGAGACTTCAACACCCCACTCACAACAAAGGACAGATCATCAAGACAGAAGACAAACAGAAATATTGAGTCTAACAGAGATCATGAAACAAATGGACCTAACAGATATCTACAGAACGTTTCACCCAAACATAAAAGAATACACCTTTTTCTCAGCACCCCACGGAACCTTCTCCAAAATCGACCACATAATTGGTCACAAAGATAGTCTCAATAGATACAAGAAAATTGAAATAACACCTTGTATCTTATCAGACCACCACAGAATAAAGCTGGTCTTCAACAGTAAAAGAATCAACAGAAAGCCTACACACACATGGAAATTGAACAGCTCCTTAGTGGATGACCACTGGGTCAGGGAAGAAATAAAGAAGGAATCAAAGACTTCTTAAAATCCAACAACAATGAAGACACAACATACCCAAACCTATGGGATACATTGAAAGCTGTGCTACGAGAAAAGTTCATAGCACTAAGTGCTTTCACAAAGAAAATTGTGACAGCTCATATTAGTGAACTAACAGCTAAGCTGGGTAAATTGGAAAAAAAAAAAAAACAAAAACTCCCAAGAAGAGCAGAAGACAGGAAATCATCAAACTTAGAGCTGAAATCAACAACTTAGAATCAAAAAGAACTATACAAAGAATCAATGAAACCAAGAGTTGGTTCTTTGAGAAAATCAACAAAATAGACAGATCCCTAGCCAAATTAAAAAAAGGCAAAGGGAAAGAACACAAATCAACAAAATCAGAAATGAAAAGGGAGAAATAACAACAGACATTGAGGAGATCCAGAAAATATTCGGGCATTACTTTAAAAATCTATATTCCACTAAATTTGAAAACCTAAGCGAAATGGACAATTTCCTCGATAAATTCCACCTACCAAAACTAAATCAAAATCAGATTAACAGCTTAAACAGCCCAATAACACCCAAGGAAATAGAAACAGTCATTAATAATCTCCCAACCAAAAAAAGCCCAGGGCCAGATGGCTTTAGCACGGAATTCTACCGGACCTTCAAAGAGGAACTAACACCATTACTTTTCAAACTCTTCCACCACATAGAAACAGAAAGATCACTGCCAAACTCATTCTATGAGGCCACTGTCATTCTGATTCCTAAACCACACAAAGACCCAACAAAGAAAGAGAACTTCAGACCAATCTCCCTCATGAACATAGATGCAAAATACTTAATAAAATACTAGCAAACCGAATTCAAGAACACATCAAAAGTATCATACACCATGATCAAGTAGGCTTCATCCCTGGAATGCAGGGATGGATCAATATACGAAAGTCTATCAATGTAATTCACCACATAAAATAGATGAAAGAAAAAAACCATATGATAATCTCGCTAGATGCAGAAAAAGCATTTGACAAAATACAACACCCGTTCATGCTAAAAGTTCTGAAGAGAACGGGCATACAAGGACCATACCTAGAAGTAATAAAGGCAATATACAGCAAGCCAGTAGCCAACATCAAATTAAATGGAGAGAAGATTGAAGCATTTCTTCTAAACTCAGGGACAAGACAAGGATGTCCACTTTCACCATATCTCTTCAATATAGTACTTGAAGTCCTTGCTAGAGCAATAAGACAACTAAAGGAGATCAAAGGGATTAAAATTGGAAATGAAGAAGTCAAATTATCCCTATTCGCAGATGATATGTTAGTATACATAAGCGACCCCAAAAACTCCACCAAAGAACTCTTACAACTGATAAACAACTTCAGCAATGTGGCTGGATACAAAATTAACTCAAAAAAATCAGAAGCCCTTCTTTATACAACAAACAAATATACCGAGAAAGAAATAAGGGAAACCACCCCCTTCACAATAGCCACAAACAACATAAAATACCTGGGGGTAACTCTAACCAAGCATGTAAAGGACCTATATAACAAGAACTTCAAGCCCCTGAAGAAATGGAAGAGGCCTTTAGAAGATGGAAAGATCTCCCATGCTCATGGATAGGTAGGATCAACATAATAAAAATGGCTATCCTACCAAAAGCAATATATAGATTTAATGCAATTCCTATCAAAATTCCAACACAATTCTTTATAGACTTGGAAAAAGCTATTCTAAACTTCATATGGAACAACAAAAAGCCCAGAATAGCTAAATCAATCATGTACAATGAAAAGATATCTGGAGGTATCACCATCCCAGATTTCAAGCTGTACTACAGAGCAACAGTAATAAAAACAGCATGGTACTGGTATAGAAACAGACCAGTGGATCAATGGAATCGAATTGAAGACCCAAACATGGATCCACACACCTATGGCCAACTAATCTTTGACAAAGAAGCCAAAAACGCACAATGGAAGAAGAACAGCATCTTCAACAAATGGTGATGATCCAACTGGATGTCTACTTGCAAAAGATTGAAATTAGACCCATACCTTTCATCTTGTACAAAATTTAATTTCAAGTGGATCAAAGACCTTAACATAAGGCCAGCCACACTAAAGATACTAGAAGAAAAAGTAGGAGAAACCCTCGAACATATTGGCACAGGTGACAACTTCCTGAACAGAACACCAACAGCTCAGGACCTGAGATCAACAATCAATAAATGGGACCTCATGAAACTGAAAAGCTTCTGTAAGGCAAAGTACACTATCATTCGAACAAAACGGCAACCAACAGACTGGGAGAAAATCTTCACCAACCCCACATCTGATAGAGGGCTATTATCTAAAATCTACAAAGAACTCAAGAAACTAAATGCCAAGAAACCAAATAATCCAATCAAAAAATGGGAGATGGAGCTAAATAGAGAATACACAAAGGAGGAATCCCTAAGGGCTGAGAGACACCTGAAGAAATGTTCAACATCCTTAATCATCAGAGAAATGCAACTCAAGACGACCCTGAGATTCCACCTAACACCTGTTAGAATGGCTAAGATAAAGAGCTCAAATGATAGCGCAGGCTGGCGAGGGTGTGGAGAAAGGGGAACCCTACTCCATTGCTGGTGGGAGTGCAGACTTGTGCAACCACTATGGAGGTCTGTCTGGCGATATCTTAGAAATCTAGGAATAACCTTGCTTCAGGACCCAGCCATACCATTTCTGGGTATACACCCAAAGGACCTCTCACGGAGACGTAGGGAAGTCTCCTCATCTATGTTCATAGCAGCCTTATTTGTAATACCTAGAAATTGGAAACAACCCAGATGTCCCTCAACTGAAGAACGGATTAAAAAACTGTGGTACATCTATACAATGGAATATTACTCAGCTATCAGAAACAATGAAATCATGCAATTTGCAACCAAATGGATGGATCTTGAGGAGCTCATCTTGAGTGAGCTAACCCAGTCTCAGAAGGATGCACATGGCATCGATTCACTTATAGTAGGATTTTAACTATATCGTACAGGATATCTGTACTACAACCAACACACCAAAAGGAACAAGGACATAATTTTTTTTTATCTTTTTCTTTTTCCTTCTTTTTTTTCTTTTTTCTTTTTCCTTTTCCCTTCTCTTTTTCCTATCTTTTTTTGTTGATATTCTTTGTTTTTGTGGGTTTGTGTGTTTGTTGGTCTTTTTTTTAGTATTCCCCCAGTAGCAATGAGACACCATTCACTGGCAGTACTTCCTCGTAGGCCCCTGGTGAATGAAGAGGCTCTTGGCCCTCATATGACTCCTGATCTGTGGTGAGAGAATGTTAGGCAGGGACACTCCACCCCAGAGGAACAAGACGGAAGAGTCAGGGGGTAGTGCATGGGAGGGTGGGGCTGGGAAGTGGGAAAAGAGGACAATATGATAAGGATGTAACCTGAAGCAACAAACAAATAAATTTATTAGCTAAAAAAAAAAAAAAAAAAAAAAAAGGCAGGTGGCAGAGCTGAAACACTGTGAATGGAATAGAGGATACAGCCATTCGGCCTGGTTTTGCAGACCTCCAGGTTTAGAGAAGACGTGGAGCTAAGGTAAAATACAAGAGAATTGTGGTATTGGCCCATGCCTTTGACTTCAGTGGAGACGTGGGGGGTGGCACCATAGAGTTGGTGGTCTTATGTATTCTGGAGTCATACGGAGCGGGGTGGTGAGGGTGCATACTCTTGGTCCCATTATTCAAGAAGAGTACACCCTTGGTCCCAGCTCCCAGCACACTGGAGACAGAAACGGGCAGATCCCGAAGCTCAGGGTCAGCCTGATGCAGGGCAAACTCTAAATAAAAAAAACTTCGATCCAGGTGTGGTGGAACACATCTTTGATCCCTTCAGATGGAAACACAGGTCCCTGATCCCAATAATTAGAATTCAGAGACACACACATGGGATTTGGAGGGACCTAGGTTTGGAGGCTACTTACAAAAGGCCTTCTCGATGCAGGCAGATTGTCCTTTGGGATCTCAAAATATATACACTAGAGCTGGTTTAGCTCCAAGGTGACAGAATGATTTCTTCTTTAACCCGGATTGAAAGATAACGCTTTGTATGTTGTCAGAAGGCCAAATTTTCTTCAGGAGAAGTACTATCTAGCCCCCCCCCAACTCCCCCAAAATAAAAAAAAAAGAGGGCAATTGTTCTAGGGTTGTGATTGGGGCAGGGCTCTGTTCTTATCGTTCCAAGAGAATCGAAACGTCCATTAGGGGAGACCGGGGATGGCTGGACAGCGGAATCCTCAGCAGAGAGCAGAATCAGGCACCAAGGAGGACGAGTGACCCAGTTGATTCTGCCTGGCAGACTTCCTCAATAGCTGTCTCCATCGGGGGCCTGCAACCACCACAGCAATCCAATGTCACTGGGACCGCTCAGCTCTACACAATGCCCCAGCAGGAACCTCAGTGAAGCCTGCAAGATCAGCTTCTGCCTACAAACACCTTAGGTCATCTAAACAGCTGAGAACAGAAGGACTGAAAATAAAAGGAGTGTACTAACATTTTTAATCATTTTTCCCATTTGGGTTCAGTCCCCAAACAGGTCTACTATGACCCAAATCAGCAGGAAGTCACTTTAAGAGAGCGATGTCCCATGCCCAGTGGATGGGGAAGTTCTTTCTCTGCCCTTCTTTTAGGTTATTTGAAGGATAACTGAAAACTCTGATATGTAGGGGAAGAGACTACAAGCTGATAAATGGTCCTGTCTTAATGGGTTTTGGAGGTTAGCCCCAGGGAATTCCTACTTTTCCTTTTCTGTATCCTTCTTCCTCTCCTATGTAGGAGTGCATGGGCTTGAGAAAAATGAGATATAGACATAGCACAGGAAGGTCCAAGAAGAAGGGGCAGATTATTGAATATGCCCTTATACCTTTGTATATTGATACAAAATTAGTGGTTTATTTGGCTAACGTGGTATTGACCATTGTTTATTGTGCAAAAAATAAGATTGTATTGAATTACATCGGTATTGATCTTTGTATATTGATACAAAATTAAGATTATAGTTGGCTACAATGGTATTGACCCTTGCATATGGACGTAATATTAAGATTATATTGGGCTGCATAGGCATTGATTTTGGTATATTGATACATAATTAAGAGTATATTTAACCGCAATTGAATAGATCTTTGTATATTGATACAAATTTAAAGGTAACGCTTCCTAATGGTATCATACCTAGAGATACTTAAAAATAAAATGTGAAGCTCTGACCTCTTGATACCAACCATCTAAAATGGTCTAGGATAGTTAAAACAAACTCCTAGTCATGCAAACATGTCACTTTGTTAGCTACTATGACAGTCTATCATAGATATTCTCTAAACTACCAGGTAATCAAGTTGCTAAGAAACAAGCATCATTTGCTTATCTAAATACAAGAGATGGATAGGGCATCTTCAAAAACCCCTAGAGATCTGCAGAATATGGCATTCAAAGATGTTATCTTAAATCAAGATTTTTTTTTGATATCGAGACATATCAGCACCTGACAGCACCCCCTATTCTACTCCAAGTAGAAGATAAGCATCGAAGAACCTCCACTGTAAGATGGTAGAATTAGTGGCAAGCCTTTCTCTTGGCATGAAAAAACCCCTTGCACCAACTGCAGACAGACTGCTGTCCAAAAAGGACAAAACTTGGTAGCAGGGAAGTCGACAGCCTAACTCTGCTAAGACAGGGTAGGTAAGTCCTTCATAATCCCTGCTCTACAACAAATGTCTGTCAGAGAAACAGGACCCAAAGGCTGAAGATTGATGCTGGAATGTATGGAGAGAAAATGGGAACTGTCCAGGCAGTCATTGGTATGTTCTTTCTTAGTTTTGGAAGCTGCAGGCCCTGCACTTCCTATATAAGCAAATATATTTATCCCTCTCAGGTCTCTGAGGTGGTTGAAGAATAGACAGCTAGAGTCTCATAGTTAAATTTTGAATTGTTTAGGAATCAAGAGGGTGTTATAGATCTAAGAAGATACTCTTAAAAGTGTATTGCAAGATAGTATGAATGTTGAGTCACATATAGACCTTTAAACTCATGGAGTTGGTTAGATAGTAGAATGTTAAAGTCAGGGGCCAAATATGTATAAACTGGACATTGGGAAGGTATACTGTGCCATTTAACTCTCATAAATGTGGCATATTTATATCTATTGTTTTGTATAATACTTACTGTTATAAGAGAAGGAACCATCTATTGGACTGAAAGGGGAAACTTCTGGGGGGAAGAGGGTGGAAGGGCGGGATAGGAAGGGGGAATAGGGAGGGGTTTGTGACTGAGATGTAACTTGAAGAAAAAAAAATAAAGTATTTAAAAAAAAAGATTCAAAGTTTGTATCTTTCCTCTGTTCACCCATCAGTGGTATCAGATTAAGTACATTTTTACTTATGCACTTTTGTTACTTATAATAATCCTTTAAAAATATTGCCTAAAAAATTTAATTTTAAATAGTTAGCAGTTATAATATACATATATATTACATATAAAAAAATAAAATGTGAAGCTCTAAAACTGTTTAGAATAGTTAAGTAAAACAAACTCCTAGTCATGCAAACATGTCACTTTGTTAGCTACTATGACAGTCTATCACAGATATTCTCTAAATTACTCAGTAATCAAGTTGTTAAGAGACAAGCAACATTTGCTTATCTAAATACAAGAGATGGATAGGGCATCTTCAAAAACCCCAAGAGATCTGCAGAATATGGCATTCAAAGATGTTATCTTAAATTAAGATTTTCTTTTGTTTTTGATATCGAACATATCAGCTCCTGACAGCACCCCCTATTCTACTCCAAGTAGAAGATAAGCATCGAAGAATCTCCAGTGTGTGATGGTTGAATTAGTGGCAAGCCTATCTCTTGGCATGAAAAAACTCCTTGCTCCAACTGCAGAGAGACTGCTGTCCAAAAAGGACAAAACTTGGTGGCCGGGAAGTCAACAGTCTGGCTCTGCCAAGACAGGGTGGGTAGGTCCTTCATAATCCCTGCTCTACAACAAATGTCTGTCAGAGAAACAGGACCCAAAGGCTGAAGACTGATGCAGGAATGTATGGAGAGAAAATGGGAACTGTCCAGGCAATCACTGGTATGTCATTTCTTGGTTTTGGAGGATGCAGGGCCTGCACTTCCTATATAAGCAGATATATTTATCCCTCTCAGGTCTCTGAGGTCGTTGAAGAATAGACAGCTAGAGTCTCATGGTTAAATTTTGAGTTGATTAGTAATCAAGAGGCCGTTATAGATCTAAGAAGTTACTCTTAAAATTGTGTTGCAAGTTGGTGTGAATGTTGAGTCAGATATAGACCTTTAAACTCATGGAGATGGTTAGATAGTAGAATGTTAAAGTCAGGGGACAAATATGTATGGACTGGACATTGGGAAGGTATACTGGGGCATTTAACTCTCATAAATGTGGCATATTTATATCTGTTGTTTTGTATAGTATTTACTGTTATAGGAGAAGGAACCATCTGTTGGACTGAGAGGGGAAGCTGCTGGGGGGAAGAGGGTGAAAGGGCGGGATAGGAAGGGGGAATAGGGAAGGGTTTGTGACTGAGATGTAACTTGAAGAAAAAAAATAAAGTATTTAAAAAATTTTTCTGACCATATTTCAATTTTATGTTTTTTTTTTTTTTAATTTGGAATCTCTTTGTATCTGCCTTCCAGGGCTGGGTTTACAGGAGCTCTTGCATTCCTTCCTATTTTATGTGGGCTTCAGGGATCTGCACTCATATCCTCGTGAATGTACCTACTGAACAGTCTCCCCAGTCTTAAACTATTATGTTAAATTATATAAATATTAATTTAAAATTAATTTAAGCCAAATGAAACATTTAAAAAACATCCAATTTACATAGAACACATTTTGGTTAGTGATTAGGATGATGTGTTTTAAGTAGTAGATGTCTTCCTAGTTGAATTTGACTTAAATTCTTGACTTTGGAGAACTGAAACTGTAGATTGTGGTATTGGTTTCACACTTTAATTTCAGAATCAAAATCATCTTAAGTAGTGAGCTTGGGAAGAGAAAGCTAGGAATCTGAATCTACAGCAGATGCTGAAGGCCAGCCAAAGATGCCAAACTACTTACTCAGATTTCCTTTGAACTGTTTTCTGTCTTATATGACCCATTGAGGTCAGTTTTCCTTGTTGCATTAGAAAACATGATAATGTGACAAGGAGAGTTCTGTAAGGTGAAGCCATTGCAAGGGCTGTCTACTTTAGTCCTAGGTGACTTTAACCCATGTACTAAGCATTAGAACTGACACCAGCATCAATTCCTCTCCTCCTCAATCAAGTTCCCAGTTCCTTTACCAAGAAAGAAAATAATTTCATCTGCTTTGGTAGGAGAGAGGAACAGAGAGTAGCACTGGTATTAATCTAAAAAGCAAATTTCAATGCTTGTTAGGTTCTTTGCAGCAATTATTCTCCTGTCTAACTATGTGTCAATAGAATTTCTACTGTATGGTTTATTCCCATAGGATAATTTAGACTTTTCTGCAAATAAAATGACATATAAATGATTCAATTCAAGACTAAATTTAAAAATTAGTGTGAGGAGTGTATAGAAATATTACTCATTAGAATCTACAAAATATACAGAATCACAATGACTATATTTCATCTAGTTCTTTGTTTAGACAAGATCATGACGAGGCAACAAAAAAGAGAATGTGGTATTTCCACGGCATTAATGATATTTATAGAGAACATACTCTGAGCCACAGGTTATCTTAGGTACTGAGATTTAGAGTCAAAATACATTCACATTTACTTCATCACTATGAGTTGAGTGTATTAGTTGCCTTTCTTTTGATATCAAGAAAAGAGTTATTTATGGAAGGAAGCATTTATTTGGACTTATGACTCCAGAGGAATAAGAGTTTATTATGATGGGGCAACATGACAACAAGTACTAGGCTTGACAGAAGAAGAAGGAAGACAAGAAATCACATTCTCAACCATAAACAAGAAATAGAGAGGAAAAAAAGCATGTATGATGAGGGTACATACTTCCAAAGTCTACCACTATTGACATACTTCTTCCAACAAAGTATCATCCATCAAAATTTCCTTCAAATAGTGACACAACTGGAGACCTGGTGCTTCATCAGTCAGGTTATAGGAGACCTTCTTCATTCAAACCACTACCCTAGGTCACCTGGGATAGATTTCTTGCTTCCAATGTGCTTATTTCTAAATACATGTAAATTTCTAAATACATTATACAAAATCCCCCAAGGATTATTCTGATGGTTGAGTTCATGGTATATTATAAGCTTATTAAAGCATCCCACATGAAGGAGACATTTGTGAGTACGAGTACTGCACAGATTCTTACAGAGAGGTCCAGCATGATTTCTGGCTTTAATTTTTATGACCCAAAATATCCAGCTAAGTTATTTCTTTTTGGTCAAATATTATGTTGATGTTTTTTATATTTTCACACCCTCTTAAATACAGTTAGATTTAACTTCCATTTCTTCAGTTCTCCCAGCTGCTTGTATGCTTCCCATTGACTTTGAGGTCATTTCACCTAAAACAAGGGTGATAAGAGTTCCATTTCAAAATGGAAAAAGCCATGCTCTTTATGAAGTGGCTTTAAAAAGCACTTGACTATTTTATATAAGAAACAATAAAGTTACCTGTCTTTATTGTTTGTTTCAGATGAATACTGTAATTTTACACTCTCATAATAGTGTTAGCTTATGCTCAAACCCTCTTTGTTTATAATTTTATATTAATTTATTTCTATAAAACTTCTTTTTATGTTTATTTATTAATTCTAGTTACATCTCAAGCACAGCCTCCTCCCTCCTCCCCTCCAGGTCCCTCTCTCTCACCCTTTACCCCCTCTCCCACCTATCCTATTCTTCTGGTGTGGAGGCCCCCACATATCAACCCCCTCTCAGTTTATCAGTCACATGAGGGTTAAGAGCTTCCTCCTAGTCTGGGGCCTGGCAAAGCAGCTCCACTATGGTAAAGTTTCACTAGTAAAAGTATCATGAACCTAGAATAAATTAACCACTCAAGCACTTGTCCTATCCCACTTATCTATATATCGTGTTGAACTTCTCGTACAGTTAGAATGGACAATCTGAAGTTGTGAAGTTTCACTTAATTAACTGTTAGCTAAATTTTGTGAACTTATGCACCAAAAGAAGAAGAAAAAACTATGATAGAGTTCAAAATGGAAAATAATTTTAGCTTTATAATTTTAAACTCATGTGCCCCTTTCCTATATTTTGTCCCTTCTCATCACCTAATGTAATACTCTCTTTGTCTCTTGTCCAAATCTTTTCCTATATACATGCTTCTACTTGTTCATATATATATATATATATATATATATATATATATGGGTATATTGTAGACTAGGATCTAAATAGGATGAAGAACATGAATGATTTGTTTAAATATTCTCTGAGATTGGGTTATCTTGCTTAATTTTATATAGTCTCTTCCATACATTCATCTCTTTTCTGAAGTTTTTGTGATTTCATTTTTCAGTAGAGATGAATAATACTACATTTTATTTATGCATAGTTTTCATTATCCATTCATCTCTTAATGCACAGTTGACATTTAATTCCTGTGGTAGATAGAGCAGCAATAAACATAGATGTGCAGATTTCTCTATATAGGTATGAACTACAGTCTGTGACCAAGAGTAGAATATTTGAGTCCTTTGGTAGATCTACTTTTAAACTTTTGAGAAACCTCCAAATGAACACAGCCATTATGGAAAAATAATAAAACAAGGAATAGGAAGAAAAGTAGAACTACACTGAGTTAGGAAACAGGTCCAGAACACAAGGCCAAAAGTGTTCACATTCTATTTTAATACTTTGAAAGCAACAGAATCTTTTTAAGGCTAATGGAGGTGGTCGTGACTTGGGAAATGTGCAGTGAGAGATGTGATTTGTAATAAAGAAGGTACAGAACGCACACTGAGATGTTAAACTGGCTGCTCCCTTTTTCTTTGCTACATGGTGGAATCACTCTTATGTGGAATGGTGAGGTTCACTCAGCTGGAGGCAAATACTCATATATTTTTCCTTTGTGTTTGGAAGTGTGCCAATTTTTTGGAGACTTTAATGACCTCATAATGTTTTCTTTATTGTTGCTATCAATTTCCTTTTTCAACCAGCAGTTAGAGATTCTGGCATCTAAATAAGTTTTATAACATTTTGGATATTTGTTTTCATAAATCTGAAAGATAATTATAGGGTGATATGGTTGGTTGGGTGGGCATGATTGAGTTTGTCTCCTGGAATCACCACATCTGAAGTGAAGCAACAATGAGTGACTAGTCTGCACTTAACTGAATTTATTTTACCTGTTCATAAGGATGTAAGTGTGTCCCTAAGAGCAGATCTCCGAGTCTTGCTATTCTAGAGACATTTATGGCTTAGTTTAACAATGGGTTTTATATGGAGGGAATTATACTTATGATTGATGCTCAACACTTCTTTGTTAAATGAGGACTGAGACATTCTATTGCTACTCAGTGTAAAACCACTTTACTCTTGATATGCATGGAAAACTCTTACCCTCCCTCTAGAGGCATTCCCTGCCCCTAGGGGCTTTGCAAATGTGGCTGCTGTTTCCTATGTGCATCAGTAGGTGGCAGAGAGGAAAGAGGTTATGTATACATTCTATGTTCTGACCTATGAACATCTGAATGAATAGTAACTTAACATTCCCTGAAAAAAATTAAACCTATAGTGACCTGTCTAACATCAGGAAAGCACCAGGTGGACTCCCAGGGCAGGAAATATGCCAGAAAGTAGGACAAAACTGTCCAACACCAAGGATCTCAGGCAAATAGCCACTCAGGAGAGCTGGGCAAAGAGTGAGTCCAAGAAAACCATCAGACTGGTTGGTATTATCGTGTGTGCACAGGGAAATAGCCTGAGAAGAACACCAGTCTGGTACCATGCAGGCCTGTGAGTCAGACCATACTTGAGATGACCCCTGCTAGATGGTATAATATGCAATGTACAAATGGGGCATAGCATTCCTGAGACAACTCCTGAGAAAAGCCCAGACACTCAGAGACCCTGGCACCAATAAGATGAGCAAGTAAGTGGTAGAGAAAGACAAGAGAAAGAGAAACTAAAGTATGTGGGCAAAACAAAGAAAGTCTCAACTGGAGAACTTAGAGCAGTGAGGAACAACCTGATATGAAAGCTGGTGATGCCACCTAGGACAATGATGTGGTCTGGCCTCTGCTGCCAACAGGGACCATATCTGTGTCCATGATCTTTCAGTAGCAGGACTCTGTTACCACAAAAAGCCAGGTGGAAATCTCTGGTTTGCGAGTAAGCTGTCCCCAAGAATGCAAGCCTGGGAGAGCTGGCCCTACCACTGTCTCCTTGTGGTGGTATGGATGAGGGAGAGATGCCCTCCTCTCCCTCACTTCTCATCACCAATAGCAGGTAGGAGACTTGTCGCTGAGCTCATGAGAGCAGAAGAGCCTTCCCTGTCCTTCACCAGTTGTAGAACTCGGGAATGCAGGCCCTGAATCTTGCCTGGACAGCACAGTACAGCTGGCCCTGGAGGTAGGGGGTGTAGGAGAGCTGGCCACATGGATGTGAATGTGGGAGAGTCAACCCTGCCTTTTGTCTTCTTTGCAGAGGTGTTGGCAAGGGAGAGGTCTCCTCTACTCTCCTTTGCCCTCACCACAGGTAACAGGTTGGAATGTTGGCCCTGAAGAATCATGAGAACAGGAGAGATGGCCCAGTCACTTACCTGCTGTACCATTCATGAGAGCAGGCCTTGCACCTTAGCTGTGTAGCACAGTGTAACTGGGCCTGGATGTGGGGGCTACAGTCCCAGAAACATAGTTTTAAATTGGCCCACCGCAACATCTACCTCATGGAAAAACTGCTGGAGTGCATGTAGAGGACAGTTTCACAGTCCCAAAACTATAGGTTCTCCATGACATAGGGCAACAACAGGATATCTGAGAGAAGTCGCAGTGAGGTTCCAGTATTGACAAAGTAGCAATAGCCAGGGGACTCATATCAGACCAAGGAGTCATTATAATGAACATTTACAAACAAAAATATTAGACAAAAATATGATGGGACACACTGAAACACATTACAACTTCCAGAGTAAGATTTTTTTTTTTTTTGGAGGACTTTTCTGAGGGGATGGGGGAGATGAGTGGGAACAGGATGCATGGTGTAAAAATCACAAAATAAAAAAGAACTGCAAAAAAAATTTTAAAAAGTTTTAATAAAGATCAAGTTCATGAGAAATTAAGGTGGTATGTATGTACTTTCCTTCACACTGAATCTTCCATGTTAGAAGCCAAAATTTTCCAGCAATCATAAATAGTCTAAATAAATCATCTTTAGTACAGTCATTTTGCCTTTCCATTCTTCTATCTTTGACTTCCATAATAATCTTCTTCTAGATAAACTGAAAATGTTATTAGAATATAGTTATGAAAGTCAACAGGGAGAATAATATGAAAGAGATCATAGTTATGATGAAGAGGAGAATATTCTGCCATTTCATCGCCTAGGGCCCAGACAAGACAGCTTCCTCTCAGAAGAAAGAAGTAGGACAAAAGGGGCTACAAAGAAGAAAAAGAAGATGGGGCTCTACAGAGAAAGAGAAGAAATGGGACTCTACAAAGAAGTAGGAGAAAAGGGCTCTACAAAGAAGTAGGGGAAAACTCTACAAAGAAAAGAAAGAGGGCTACAAAGAAGTAGAAGAGAAGCCCTACGAAGAGGAGAAAAGGCACTACAAAGAAATAGGAGAGAAGGGTTACAATAAAGAAGTAAGAGAAAAGGAGCTTTACAAAGAAATAGAAAGGGCTACCAAGAAGAATGAGGTTGCTGCTCTCTGGGCTCCTGGACCTCCCCCAAACTACTGTTTGTTCTTCCTGCTGCTGTTTCCTGGTTTGCTGGACTTCTACTGAGATTGGTATTACCCCCAAAGAACCAAATGACCCTAATCAGCAGGATACAGCTCAAAGAGACCTATGGTTCTTTCACCTTTAACTTTCTTTCTCTCCTGAATAGTGTTGGGGGTTTAGGGGGAACAAGGGGTGGAAAGGAGGTAAAGGTATTAAGTACAGCATAATAAATTAGAGTGTATAATTAAGTATAGCACAAAAATAATAAAAGCCTTGTTACAAGTGATCAAATTATTTAATCATGTAGTACTAAACAAGATGTATAGACTTATTTGGAACAATGATTACATGCTAATTATAACTTTGGTACTCTGAAGTCACATTTACACAGGTTTGGAACTAAAGTACAATAAATGAAGAGTACCATGGCTACACAAGGGGACATTTTTGCTGTTGAAGTTATTGTGAGAGATGAGTACGTCATATTAACAAAAATATAAAATAACCTCAAAGTGATAGATTTACAGTGCTATGAAAGCACAATGTAAGCAGGCCCAGGCTTTCTTTGTGTTAATTTTCACCTATGCCCTTCCCCAGACAACCAGCAGTGCTAAGAATGAGAATAACAACAGCCAGGAGAGAGGTTCTCTCTGGTGAAATGTCAATATGATGGCTGTGATCAGCACATTCTTACTTGTCCCTTTTATGTTCAATGGCCCAACCTGAGGACAAGAATTCTGCTTTTTATGTGTAAGTGTGCTGGGGTTTTCCCTGTGAGATATCTTCATTATTTCCCAATAATCTTTTCCTTGAATACAGAAACTGTCATCCTGGACAAAAACGTAGCCATCCAAAGAGATCAATAATTGCTCTTTCCAGATGTTGTAGAAAAATGAATGAGTTCCCAGAATACTTTAGACTACTTTCACAGTGAGATATGGAAGGAAAACATTCTTTTCTCACCCCAGTCAACAATATTTAACAGTCCAAAGCATAAAGATAGGAATTTTTCTCACATTGCCTCTTTTTCTATTGACACTGATGATCGCATATGTGCTTTTTTTTTAAATATGTGTGCATTTATTTATTTGTTGTTTGTGTATACAGTATTCTGCCTGCATGTATGCCTGCAGACCATAAGAGGATACCAGATCTCATTATAGATGGTTATGAGCCACCATGTGGGTGCTGGGAATTGAACTCAGGACGTCTGGAAGAGCAACTTGTCCTCTTTTTTTTTTCTTTTTTTTTTTAGTGTTTATTTATTATTTCAAGTTACAATTCCACCATAGTGCCCTCTTTCCACCCCTCTCAGTCCCACTCTCCAACCCTCTACCCCCTCTCCCTTCTGGAGGAGATCCTACTCCTCCAGAGTGGAGTGTCCCTACATATCAGCCCCCTGCCCCAGTTTAGCAGTCATTTGTGGCATTCGTTAGCTGATGCATTTGTCACTTTGTCATTTGATTTTCTTTTTTTTTTTAACTACTTTATTTTTTTTTCTTCAAGTTACATCTCAGTAACAAACCCCTCCCTATTCCCCCTTCCTAACCCGCCCTTCCACCCTCTTCCCTCCAGAGGTTTCCCCTTTCAGTCCAACAGCTGGTTCCTTCTCTTAAAACAGTATTATACAAAACAATAGATATAAATATGCCACATTCATGAGAGTAAATTGGCCCAGTATACCTTCCCAATGTTCAGTTTATACCTATTTGGCCCCTGACTTTAACATTCTACTATCTACCCAACTCCATGAGTTTAAAGGTCTATATGTGACTCAACATTCATACTATCTTGCAACACACTTTTAAGAGTATCTTCTTAGATCTATAACACCCTCTTGATTCCTAAACAGTTCAAAATTTAACTATAAGATTCTATCTGTCTATTCTTCAACCACCTCAGAGACCTGAGAGGGATAAATATATTTGCTTATATAGGAAGTGCAGGGCCTGCAGCTTCCAAAACTAAGAAAGAACATACCAATAACTGCCTGTGGTAGAGCATTTGACTGCATATGTGCTTTTGTTCAAGGCAAAGACTTATCCTTATGCAAGAAGCCAGCTAACCTTCCCCATAGAACCATGAAACTGCTAATGACACATTGCGAATTCCACACCACTGGGAATGCATGCAGTTTTATATAGTTAAAATGGTTATAAGTCTATAAGAATGTAGCCATTTTGCTTAGTGAGAAGATTTATTCTTTTCTTTATCACTGACTGGTTAAATTACATATGGGTCTACCTTCCCAGGTAGAGAGATGTACCTATGCTGCTATGAAAGTCCCTCTCTTAGTGATACTAATGTTTGTCCCAACCATGCCATCACAATTCATCTGTTTAGCTATAACTGACACCTGGAAATGACATGTTACTCTTAGCCTCATCACTGCAGTGCTAAATTTAAGTACAGATTAAGAATAACTGAAAAATCATGCTCATTTTTTTTTTATTACAATCAGGTCCCATTAGCTAAAGTGCCAAATCAATTTAGTTTTCTGTGATATTGTCAACAATGAGCAAAATCACATAGTCTTCATTTTAAAATGGAAAAGGTACAGTTATCTGTGGATATAAAGACAAGTATTCAGAACATAGTTAGAAATTATACTGGTTAAGGGAATTAGCAGTACTTTGCTCTCCCCTAGAGTTCATGAACTCACCAGCCATGGGTAATTGGCTAAGTTTACAGCACTAGATAGAAATTAACTATCACTGTTTAGGCTTTAAATTAAGTTAGACGGTTTTTAGTTACATTCTATATATAACTTCCCAATTGATACAGTTACGAGAGAACTGCTATACCTAAGAAAAAAGGAATATTTCTGAAAGGGAGCAGAAAGATTCTAAGAAAAGAGAACCAACACATCTGTGAGAGAGTGTCCTCTATACAAGACAGGTAAGTTACAATCATGAAATTTCAAAAATCTCTCAACCTAAACAAGCCAGTTAAATGATAACACTAGATAACATGTTATCATAGATGGGGAAAATTTCACAATATCCAAAACCCCACACCTAGATCAAGGGCAACAAGAAATTAATAACACTGAGAGATGTCAATTCTGTCTTCGCCATGAATGAGCTCTGTAGTAAGTTACCCAATCTCAAGAGCTCATCTCTAAACATGCATGCATACATACCACCATCACTAAATGGATTCAGTAGGTTATATTTGTATTTATATTTGTCTGTGTGTTTATGTGTGTGTGAAAGAAACAGGGAGAAGAGAGATAGAGAGATTAATTAATAATTCATGAATTTGAGAGCTGGAAAGACCAAAAGTTAGAAGGAGAGAGGTAAAGATAGTTATAATATAAATATAATGCTCATGTATGATGTACTCAAAAGAAAGTATTTAATTAAAAATAATGAGGAAGGGAAAACAAAAGAATATCTTTCTTGCTGTAAACAATGAATAAAACATTATGTTGAATAAATCAATATTATTATAAAACTCTCTAATAATTAGAATAACATTGAAGTCAAGGGTAACCATCACTGGATTTATATACTTTAGGAAAGTAAAATAAGAATGACTAACTAATATAACCTATGTCTCAATGTTAGCAAGCATCCAAGAATTTACTTCGGATAACTGTTCCCAATATTCAAACTCATCAAACAGAATTTAAAAAAATGCACCTCATCAAATAGATAAATAATAGATACCTTAGTTTTCCTGCATGGAAATCCTAAGGTTCTCTAAAAAATAAGGATGATGAAATTTAATTTTGTACTGTCTTCCATTAGATTAATCTATGATATTTCTGCCCAGATCAGATCACTTGATAGCTAGAGGTTGTAGTCAATAGACTCAGTGAAGATGTTCTATCCCTTTGCTGACTCTCCTTAATGCAGCTGCTGAGTCACTGTCCCTCTCTTCTTGTGTTCATCCTGGCTAATACCTGTAGCTCATCATGCTTCTCTCTGGTGCGGCAGTCTGTTCAGTGTTTGGTTGTGTTCCTTTTCAATGAGCCTAGCTGACTTGCTGTTACTCATGGCTGTACAATGTCACCCTATTGAGGCACACTTATAATGATATGTGTGCTTTCTGGTGTGAACTTTTCCAGGCAAACTTTGCTATTTGCATGCAGACATCACATTCTATGTATGTGAACTAATGCTGATCATTTGACTGACTCTCTCAGGACGGTTCAATACTCAGAGAAGAGAATTGGTATTCTCTTCTTAGCATCCTTTAATCCAATTTCAAAAGCAACCTTTGTCTTTAGTTTTTGGTCTCCTCTGACCTCTGGGGTCACAAATAATGTATTAATCTTGGTCTCTCACCTTTCAGTAAACGCTTTTGGATAAATGTTTGACATGGATGCCAGCACAGTTGAGAATATTAAACTGACACTCCAAGAAACACCTTTTCCTCACCACAAGCAATAAATCTCTCAGTTGAGTGCAGGAACCTCATCTGTTTTCTTTGTTTCATCTACATCAGTCCTGTTATTTTTCAAGAAGGAAAAGATGTATGCGAATAAGGCTTCCTTTGGGAGCTTTGTTCAAATTTTACTCCATGCTCCCAGCATTATTCCTCAGTGAACAAGCCATCTACTAGTTATGCAGTGAGGACTCCTGTGACCATGTGCTTTCATATAATCTCCCCAAAGTCTGCGCCAGTTAGAGAACTCCTGGTTATACTGAAGTAGAACCCATGATATTAACCTGTTAACTGTGCAGTACATCATCATTATTGTTGTTGCTGTTGTTTATATTACTAATGTATTACTCTGATTAGAATTTATTATTACTGTTATGTATGTGTTAATCATGTGTTTAGGAATGCACGCCAGGATGTGATGCATATGTGAAGACAAAAGGACAAGTTTCTATAATCTGTTCTCTCTCTGGCCATGTTTATATGTGTGTCAGGGATTAAATTAAGGTTTCTGGCTTGCAGGACAAGCACCTTTAGTTAATGAACAATTTTACTAGCCCTTGTATGGTATTTTTACTAGAATTGTTTAATATAACCAAGAAATACATTCATGTCTAAGACAATACAGTAACTAGATCACTACAGCAAACATAAATCATTATCTTCATAAAGCTTAAGATGTACTTTAAATAAGATTTCATCAATGAGATTTCTCAAAAACCTCAGGTTTTCCCAGAGAACAGATATTTCAGATAGGTGTAATTTAGGTGAGATAGAGCTTAGAAGAGAAACATACCACGGAGTCTAGTCTACAATACAAAATACCCAATTAAGGGATTGTCAGAAGGTAATTATCAACCCCATTCTGCCCCTGGCATACGGGTTTCAATGCGTTTCTTTTAAAGATAATACTGCTTTAAATGTTTGGTTAAGTTTCAAAGCCTCTAATGTAAATTTTGGCTCCTGATAATATATTATATTTTGTCATAAAGTAAACTAATCCTAAATTACTTGTTTATTTGATCCCCTCCTCCTTCCTGCTCAGGCTACTCATAGTTTAATTTTCTGAGTTGTTTAGTAAGTTTACATTTTCTGTGGCTTCGATCTGGTTTTCCTTGGTACCACATCAAGGGCTTGACTGCATTCTACAATTGTATTTTTTCATGTATTTATATTCAAGAAACTAGTGACAATGTTCAGACTTTTTTGGTTTTAATTATTCCATGAGTATTTTCTGTTAGTGGTTGTCTAACCACATGATATACAGACAAGATTCAAGCCTATATGGATAATCTACATTAAACCCTGTCCTATCCTTTCATCTGTAAATGCCCTGTCATGTTTTTCAGCACATAGCTATCATAAAAGTATTTCTCTTTTGTCCTGCAGCTGGTAAAAACTGTGAGAATAGATGTAGCTTAAAGAACAGGGCTGAGTACTGTGTCCCTGTCTCCTTTTTGCTGTCCTGTGATATTTGGAGATGATTTCTACTGGGTCCAAATTTTACACTCAGTCTCACTTCTGGAAAACTTCATTTTGCTTTGTCCCTGCTTATAGTACTATTCTGACAAGTCAGCTGAGTTGCTGCCTCTATGTTAATTAGGTTTCCTAGTAGTATCATGGAGCTAGTAATATACATAAACAACTAGGGAACTTCAAAATCTTTGCTGAGGAAATAAACAGTAAATGATATATTAGAGTATTATGAAGTCGGGATCCAAAACCCAGATATGTGAGGGTGAGAGATATAAAAAAAGATGAAGAGCAAATACTCCTTCTTGACTTCCTTGCTGTCCTTTGAGGAAGTTAGGATCAACTGCATTTTTAGTTTCAGAGTTTCTAAATACTCCCTTTTCTATTGGAAATACCTCCTATGAATACTGTGTTCTCCTGGTGATTGGTGTAGTCTAGGTCAAGTTTTTTTTTTTTTTTTTTTTTTTTTTTTTTCAAATTGAAGAGTACCACACTGAAGAATGTTTGACTCATGCATGGAAAGAGTATAGATGAAAGAGATGGTATAAGAAATATTCTTCTTCCATTCAGAAGGACTTTCTCTAGGTTCTTTCTTTTCTCTATTCACAGAAGAAATAACAACCAAAAATTTACAAGTAGGTACTAGAATACAGGAAGCAGTCAACAAATTGTTCATCTTGCTTTTCAGATATATGTATTTCTATAGTTCAGTAGATCTTCCTAAGAAAAACAAAGACTTAGAAAGTTTAGGAGACTCTGGCCGTCTCCTGTTGGATGAAGCCACTGGTTTTTTTTTTTTAATGTTTATTTATTACTTCCGGTTACATCTCCATCACAGTACCCTCTTTCCAACCCTCCCAGTCCCCCCACCCACCCTCTACCCCCTATCACTTCCATCCCACCCCTCCAGAGTGGAGTGTCCCTACATATCATTCCCTCACCCCAGTTCAGCAGTCATATGAAGGCCAAAAGCCTCCTCATACACTGGTGGCCTACAAGGCAGCACCACTAGGGCAAAGTGTCTCATGGACAGGTAAAAAATTGTATGTTCCTGTTCCCTTTGGTGTATTGTTTGTAGCATAGTTATGCTGTACTATATGGTTAAAATCTGATTATAAGTGAATGGATGGCATGTGCATCCTTCTGAGTCTGGGTTAGCTCACTCAAGATGAGCTTCGCTAGTTCCATCCATTTGGCTGCAAATTGCATAATTTTGTTGTTTCTGATGGCTGAGTAGTATTCCATTGTGTAGATGTACCACTTTTTTTTTTTAATCCATTCCTCACTTGAGGGACATTTGGGTTGTTTCCAGTTTCTAGCTATTACAAATAAGGCTGCTATGAAGATAGATGAGGATATGACCTTGTGGTTTGGTGAGGAATCATTTGGATGTATATCCAGAAGTGGTATAGCTGGGTACTGAGGCAGAGCTATTCCAAGTTTTCTAAGATATCGCCAGACTGATTTCCACAGTGGTTGTACAAGCTTGCACTCCCACCAGCAATGGAGGAGGATTCCCCTTTCTACACAACCTCGACAACAGGTGCTGTCATTTGAGTTTTTGATCTTACCCATTCTGACAGGTGTGAGATGGAATCTCAGAGTCATCTTTAGGGATTCCTCCTTTGTGAATTGTCTGTTTCTCTCTGCTCCCCATTTTTAATAATTTATTTTTTATTTCTTCAAGTTACATCTCAATCAGAATCTCCTCCCTACTCCCCCCATCCAGTCCTACCCTCCCACGCTCTTCACCCTCAACCTCCCATCCTCTTCCCTTTTTTCTTTTAAAGTTTAAGGTATATATTTCCCCCCAACCAGCTCCCTTTTTCAGTCCAACAAATGGTTCTTTCTCTTACAACAATAAATACAATACAAAACAACAGAAATAAATAGGCCATAATTATGAGAGTTATATGGCTTAGCATACATTCCTAATGTCCAGTCCATATGTATTTGGCACCTGACTTTAACATTCTACTATCTAACCATCTCCATGAGTTTAAAGTTCTATATCTAATTCAGCTTTCATACTAACTTGCATCATATTTTTAAAAACATCCTCTTAGGTCCAGAACACCCTCTTCATTCCTAAACAACTCAAAATATAACTATGAGACTCTAGCTATCTATTCTTCAACCACCTCAGAGACCTGAGAGGGATAAATATATCTGATTATGTAGGAAGTGCAGGGCCTACAGCTTCCAAAACTAAGAAATGGCATACCAGTGGCTGCCTGGACAGTTCCCGTTTTCTCTCCATACATTGCAGCATCAATCTTCAGCCATTTGGCCCTGTTTCTCTGACAGACATTGATTGTAGAGCAGGAATTATGAAGGACTTGCGTACCCTGTCTTGGCAGAGCTAGGCTGTCAACTTACCTGCTTCCAAGTTTTGTCCGTTTTGGACAGCATTCTGTCTACTGTTGAAGCAAGGGGCTTTTCTTGCAAAAAGATAGGCTTGCCACTATTTCAACCATCTCCCACTGGAGATTCTTTGATGCTCATCTTCTACTAGGAGTAGAATAAGGGGTGCTGTCAGGAGCTGACATGTCTTGATATAAAAAAAATCTTAAGTTAAGAAAACATCTTTTAATGCCATATATTGCAGATCTCTTGAGGTTTTTGAAGACACCCTATCTATCTCTTATATTTAGATAAGAAAATGTTGCCTATCTCTTAGCAACTTGATTTCTGATTAGCTTAGAAAATAACTGTGATAGACTGTTATAGTACCTAACAAAATGACAAGCTTGAATTACTATTAGTTTGCACTTCTTAATTATCCTAAACCATTTATTACAGTTGGTAGCAAAATGGCAAAACTTCACATTGCATTTTAAAGCATTACGAGGTACAATACCTTTAAAAAGTGTTACCCTTAATTTTGTATCAATATAAAAAGATCAATACCTATGTAGCCCAATACAATCTTAGTTTTGCATTAATATACAAAACTCAATACCAATTTAGGCAAATATAATGTTATTTTTTATCAATATACAAAGGTATAAGGGCATATTCAATAATATGCCCTTTTTTCTTGATATTTCCTATATTATGTCTATGTCCCATTTTTTCTCAAGTCTGTTCACTCCTATCTAGGAGAGAAAGAGGGGTACAGAAAAGAAAAAGAGAGAAGTCCCTGGGTCTAACCTCCAAAACCCATTTAACAAGACCATTTAACCATTTGTAGTCTCTTCCCCTAAATAAGAAGGTTTTCTATTATCCATCAAATGACCAAAGGGGGGGAACCCCCCCCACCTTCTCGGGATTTGAAGTTGCTCTGTTAAAATGACTTCCTGCTGATTTGGGACTTATTAAACCTGTTTGGGGCCCAAATAAGAATGGAAAAATGGTTAAAAATTTTAATAGAATCATTTGACATTCAGTCCTTTTGTGCCCAGCTATTTAAATGTCCTAAGAAGTTCATAGACAGAAGCTGAACTTCAGGGCTTTACTGGAGTTCTGGCTGGAGCAGTCTGTGGAGCTGAACAATTTTAGCGATTTTGAGTTGTGGTTGTAGACTTTTGAGGAAACAGTTATTTAGGAAGTCTGAAAGGCTGGATCGTCTGAGCTACTTGCCTTCTTTGGAGTCTGATCTATTTTCTTGTGAGGTTTCTGTATCCCAACACACTAGAGACAGAATCTGGCAGATCTCAGAGCTCAAGATCAGACTGACACAAAACAAGCTCTAAATAGAGAAAAACTTCGATCCAGGGGTGTTGGAGAACATCTTTAATCCCATCAGTTGGGAACCATATGTCTTTGATCCCAATTCTTAGAATGCAGAAAAAGGCACATAGGATTTGGAAGGATTTAAGTTTAAAAGCTACTTACAAAAGGCATGCTGAAATTCAAACAAATTGTCCTTTGAGATCTCAAAATACATATACTAAAGGTTTGTTGAGCTCCAAAATATCAAAATAATTTCTTCTTTAATCCGAATTGAAAGATAATACTTTATATATTGTCAAAAACCAAATTTGCTCCAGGAAAAATATTACCTGACTCCCCCCCAAAAAAGGTAGTGTCCCAGAGTTAGGGTTAGGGCAGGGCTCTGTTCTTATCTTTCCAGGAGATTTAAAGCATCCATCAAAGGATTCCAGGGATGCAGCCATTGTTGTGGCCACAGTTGATCATGTATAAAGGTAATAGATATTTACTTTTATCTTTTCTCTTCAGAAATTTATTCTGATTTAATTATGTCTATTGCAAATAAGTTGACCAAAAGCAACTCAAAGAAGAAAGGATCAATTTTGTCTATAATTCTAGGTCTCAGTCCAGCAGAGAGGGAATAAAGGCAGACACTCAAGTCAGGATTTTGAAAGCAGACTTGTTTGATTTTGCACACTTCATTGCCTCCTATCAGTGAACTCACTTCACAGTCAAAGAAGTGTGATAGGAACCGAGGAAGATACTGCTTACTGGTTGTCAGAAACGTTTATGAATAGGTAGAATTATTATATATTTTATAACAGATTCCTAGGGAATGTTCCTCCCTACAGCAGGCTGTGCCCTCCCAAAGCAATTAACAATCATAATAACAGTCCACACACGTGTGTAGAGAAAATTTGATATAAGCACTATTTTGAGATTATTTTTCCAGATAATACTATATTCTGTCAAATTGAGAGTTAATGCTAACCAAGACTACCCTATTTTGACATGTTTTCAGAAATAGTCCCAAATATTCACGTTAAATATATGCAAATAAAAAATTGGTTATGAAATAAGTAATAGTATCATGAAGATTTGTAAGTTACTTGATCATTAGAGTGGATTTCATTTTAAAAGTAATGTCAGAACAAACATGCAGCAATATCATGAATTACCTGTTTAGTACATTTAGTGTTGCTTTAATCAAGTGTAAATGATTTCAGTAGAGACCACTTGGCATTGGATAAACAATTATAGAACTCATCCGTGCTCTATCATTGCATAATTTTCTGAAATTCTTTGTCTAGAAATCAAGCTCTGTGAGATTTCTTTCATTAATATTAGCATGTCTATAGGTGTCCTTTTTCTGGTTTGTTTTGGAAGCCATGTTGTTGAAGTGTCATAGGTGAAGTTTCCCTGTCATTTCTAGGATATATAATTTTACATTTGATTTCAGAGCCATATTGCTTTTTACAATTTTCCTATTCCCTCTTCTACAATGTTTCTTGACTCTTAGGTATGAGAGTTGTATTGTAGATGCAGCCTTGGGGGCTTACACTTTATGATCACTGTTTTATCCATATGTTGGCCAGTTGTGAAGATTTTTTGATGAAAAGTGAAGCTATACTTATATCTGAAGACTTGAAGGTAGGAAATTCAAGATTTGTTTTATTATTTATTTGTGTGTGTGTGTGCACATGTGTGTGTTATATTGTGTATGTCATATATATCTGCACAAGGCAGAAGGAGACATCAGAGCCCATGGAACTGGAGTTACTGGCAGCTCTGTGTCACTCAACATGGGTGCCAGTAACTGAACTCAGACACTTTGGTAGAGCACCAAATCCCCTTAATCACAATGTCAGCTTTCCACTCTTACTTTCTCTTTTCCTTATATTTTTCTATGATCCTTGTATATCAAGTAATTTAAATTTGTTTTAACCAAATATCTTTCAAGGGAAGTTGACAGATATTACCTAAAATCGTCTTGGAAAGAAAAATGAACACTTAAAACTGAGTGTATGGTTTGAAGGAAAATATAATTGTAAGGGCACATTGACAATAGAAAATAAATTAAAGTTATCAACTGCCTCATTTCAATGTAGGCTTTCAATCTAAGGGAGTCATGGCCAATGCCATAATATAATAAAAGCTCTGTAAAGTACTGAGGAAGTGGCTGATGAGATTCTCTTGTTTTTCCAGGTTGGGATTGGACTATGGCCAACGTCCTTCTATCCTTCCTTAATTTTATTCAAATCTTGACTGACTTTAGACTGAGAGTCACATAGGTCATTCTCATCCACATGGATGTGGCCAATGCCTTGATTTTTCCTATCACCATGTCTCCAAACAATACCATGGGTTTTGTTTCACAGAAGCCTCTGATTGACCTCAGATATAAACGTGAGTACTTCACTTGCCTGGTGGCTCAAGGTACAAACCTGTGCTTCACTAGTATCCTTAGTACTCATTAGTTTGTCACTCTTGTTCTGGATAATGAGGTAAGGTGTTGCACACAGGTAGAGCCCCTAAAGTCATGAGTTATTCCTGCTACATTGGCTGGTTCTTCAGTGTCTTATATAAACTATACATTGCATTAAACATCACTGGTCTACAGAACACAGGCAATGTCACTGACTCTAAAAGCTAATGGGTTAGTTATATTTCTTGTTTTAGGGTTGGACTAATCTTCTTTTGATTTGCCCATAATGTGTCAGCGATTCCATGATTATTTTCTTGCACAGATATTACCAAACATTGTAGCACTTTCTTACTCCCAATCAGAATCACAGGAGCTGCCCTGAGACTCCAGGGCCCTCACCATGCTACTGCTGGTTTGCCCCTTTGTGAGGCTTTGTATCTTCTACATTGTATTTGCATTTTTTTTCACAACTTTTTTGTGGACTATCCTCTGTAAATGAGTCATATCAGTGAAGATTGGCTGCAAGCTTCTCCAACATTTCTCTCTTACTGTTGATTTTTAGGTATCCTAAAGGATCCTTGTTCGATTCCCTTCAGCTGCTGAAAATCACAGCCAAATGCCAAACAAAGATGAGAGCTTTACTGACATCAATGCTCTACTCAGTAAAAATATGTTAACATCTTTCACAATGAACCAGGCTCACTATTGAATCCCAGAACTAGGAGGATTGAGGCAAATGGAATGCAATGCAGGAAACAGCAGCTTGGAATATAGAGTGAGATCCAGGTGAGCTTATGATAATGGAGAAACAGTCCAACAGCTCTCTGACCCCTATCTCCTAAAAAGATGAAGAAAGAATGAAAGAGAGAAAGAAAGAAAGAAGGAAGGAAGGAAGGAAGGAAGGAAGGAAGGAAAGAAAGAAAGAAAGAAAGAAAGAAAGAAAGAAAGAAAGAAAGGAAGGAAGAAAAGAGGGAAGAAATCCATTCATCACATAAATTCACATTGTGTTACTCTTGATATGTCATAGGATGAAATGTCCTACAAAAGATTCATATTCTTCACATTCCTTTGCTTCTAGCAGTGGGACTGTCAAAATAAAATTATTCTTGTTATTTGAAGAGTGTCTACAAATTTTATCTCATAGGTATGAGGTTAATAACCCATATATTGGCATATAATTTTTAGTTGGCAGACATAAATTTTATAGTTGAAAAGAAGGAGGTGTGATTATCCTGGAACAATATATATGCCTGAATAATAAATAATGTTATCTTACTTAAAAATTGAAATCATATATTTTTCTCATCATGCAGATACTCTTTATACTCACTGCCATGCTATGTTAAGTATTTAATGTAATTATAAGATTCTAATAAATATCTTTTCTTCAATTTTTCCACTTTCACCTGTCGACCAGAGTCATTAGAGAAAAATCTTTCATATATGTATATTATATAATCATATGATTTTTGGACAAAAAGTACACCATTCAACTCAATGGAAATATGTATTCCAAAGCCAAAAATGAATGACCAAGATCCAGGAAAACTGGTTTAAATTATGCTTCTACTGTGTTTCAACAGGTTCCTGGGTTTTTATTGTTACAGAACAAAGAAAGTTATTAATTAATGCTAATTTACACAAGTGTTTGTATATAAAGATGTGAGTGTGGTATAGGTATGAGTGCTGTGTATGCAAAATTGTATGTAAGAACAATGCCTGTGTCTTCCTCTATTACTTTCCATTTCATTATTTTGAGGTTCTCAACTGAAGTTGAGCTTAGGTCAGCCAGGTCCAGTGATCCTCCTATTTCCACCTCCACAGCTCTCTGCTCCAGGATGTGCTCAGCAACCACTAGCATTTTGTTATGGTCCTGGAGATTACCTACTGAGCCATTTCTCCAGCCTTACTTTTCATTTTTCAACACTGGTGGAAATATTAGATAGTTAGGTTACATCAAAGACAAGAAATCTCTACTATAGGCTTCTGATGATAATCTTAACTTTTGGATTGGAAGATGCTAAGAATCTATTTCTACATATGTAAAGGGGTTTTGTAATAGTCACAAGAAGTAAATGTCATGTTAAACACAGATATGGACAAATAATTGATATTGAAGTAGGGAATTTTAGTCCTAGCTTGTGTGTTTTCGGGCCTACAACATTCCAGCAGTCCTTAATCACTGACATTTTACTTGGTCAGTCTTCCTTGTAGCAAGTGTAACAAAGGTTTGGCTTCTTCGCCCAGAAATGTCAGTATCTTTTTTCTTCTTACAAGAAAAAATTCACAAATTCTTTTTTTCTTGTAAGAAGATATTTATTGGGATTTTTGTTTATATTTTATTATTTTAGAGATCTATTCCAAAGAAATTTTATGCAATATATTCTGATCATAGTTTCCCTTCTCTGATTCCTCCCATACACTCTTGAAGAATTCCAAAACAATGATATCTACATCTTTTCTTTATCTTTTTTAAACAGGCAACAACAATAATAAAAGTAAAAACATCCAAACTAACCAGAATTCGAAAAAAATAAATAAGCAGGAAAAAAAGGAACCAAAGAAAACTCATAAGAAACACATACAGATGCAGAGAAACACACTCACACAGAGTGAATCCCCATAAAAACACAAAATTGGAATCCATATTGTGTAGACAAAAATCTATAAGATAAAAAATGCCAAGAAAAAGCACTGAGTCAAAAACCTTCCACAAATACCATTGAGTTTGTTTTGTGTTGACTATCCACTGCTGGGCATAGCAACTGCTTTGTGCTTTGTGTACCCAGTGATACCCTGGTGAAAAAATATAATTATACAGCTCAATTGTTCATAATCTACCTGGAATGCACATGATCCTCGGTTTGATGCCAATATGGAGAAATTTATAGATAAGGAAACAATAATTAAATTTATTTCCAGTTGTTAATATATTTATGACTCAACAAGGAAACTAAGAATGAATAACTAGAGAGAGGGAGGAAGTGGTGAGCAGTGACCTGTCTAGCCCTCAGTTCTTCCTGCCTTTCTGGAGGTCTGCTAACACCAGTTATAAATAGGGAGGTTGTACCCCACCAGGTACAACCAGGTCGAATACCTCCTGGGGTTCCTTGCCTACTGGTTCCATTAGGGCACTCCCAGCAGGCATGAATTGTGCGCTGTCCCCTGAAATCCATTTTTTTTTGGCCCATAATTCTGCATGCATTCCCATAGGCCTTCCAGTATCAGGCATGGCCAGGTAAAACCCCCACCCTCCCAAATCTTTGTACCACCCCCACCTGGGGGCCCTTGCCAGCTAGGTCCCTTTGATGCAAAGGCAAAATCAGTAAATTGCATCCTGCTTCCTGATCTCCATTCTCTGGCCCACAGCTCTGCCTGTATTACTGGAGGACTACTGGCACCAGGGACAACCAGGTGAGATATCCCCCCTTAACAATCTCCTGCCTGCCAGGTCCCCCATGGGACACACCCAGCAGCAGCAAATTTCTATTTGTCCCATGCACTCCATATTTTAGTCCACAGCTCTGCCTACATTCCTGGAGTCATGCCAACACCATAGACAAACAGGCCCGTGCCCCAGGCCCCTCTCCCACCAGGTCCCCTTAGGGCATACACAACAGTAATGAAATGAGGCCTATCCCTTGCACTCCATTTTCCAGCCCATAACTCTGCTTCATTCAAGGAGACCTGCTAATTTCAGGGGACACCCAAATAACCAGAATAAGAAAATAATCAATAAGAGTTGGGGTAATATGGCAACACTGGAGCCCAGCTATTCTACTTCAGAAAGCCCTGGATATCCTAACACAGCTAGAACCCAAGAAAATGATGTTTAATCCCATCTTATGAAGATGATAGAGACCTTTGAAGAGGAAAGGAATAAATCCCTTAAAGAAATATAGGAAAATACAATTAAACCAGTGAAGGAAATAAATAAAACTGTTCAAAACTTAAAAACAGAAATAGAAGTAGTAAAGAAAACACATAATGAAGGAATACTGGAGAAGGAAAACCTAGAAAAGAGAACAGAAACTACAGACACAAGTATCAACAACAGAATACAAGAGATGGAAGAGAGAATCTCAAGTATAGAAGATACAATTTAAAAAACCAATGCATTGGTGAAAGAAAATGTCAAAAAATATAAAAAAGTTTCTGATATAAAACATGCCAGAAAATTTGGGACCCTATGAACCAAACCTAAGAATAATAGTAATAGAAGAAAATTCCCAGCTCAAAGACTCAGAATATATTTTCAATAAAATCATAGAAGAAAAAATTTTCTAACCTAAAGAAACAGATGCTTTTAAATGTCCAAGAAGTAGACAGAAATCAAGTAGATTGGACTAAAAAAAGAAAATCCTCTTGCCTCACAGTAATCAAAACACTAAATGCACAGAATGTGAAAGAATATGAAAAGTCACAAAGGGAAAAGACCAAGTAATATATAAAGGCAGACCCTATTATAATTGCACCCAACATCTCAACAGAGATTTTAAAAGCCAGAAAGGTCTGGACATATGTCTTACAGTATCTAAGAGACCACAGATGCCAGCCAAGACTACTACACTCAGCAAACATTTTAGTCACCATGGATGAAGAAAACAAGATAGTCCATGACAAAACTAAATTTAAATAAATTTATCCACAAATCCAGCTACAGAAGATACTAGAAGGAATATTCCAAGGAAGTTTACTACACCCAAGGAAGCACAGGAAATTATTTCATACAAACAAAATGAAAAGAAGGGAAACACACACACACACACACACACACACACACTCACTACCACCAAAATCAAAATAACAATATCTCTCAATATTAGCGGACTCAATTCCCCAATAAAAAGACAAAGACTATCAGAATGGATGCAAAAATAGGATTCACCATACTTCTGAATACAAGAAACATACCTCAACATCAAAGATAGGCATTAGCTCAAAGTAAAAGGCTACAATAAGATTTTCCAAGCAAATGGACCCAAGAAGCAAGCTGGAGTAACCATTCTAATATCTAATCATCTAATAATATTTCATTAGACTTCCAACCAAAATTAATCAAAAGAGATAGAGAAGGACACTTCATACTAATCAAAGGAAAAATTTACAAAGATAATGTCTCAGTTCTGAATATCTAGACCCAAAAATGTAAGGGCAATCACATTTGTAAAAGAAACATTACTAAAGCCAAAAATAAAGGATAAATAGGAAGTGGTGTGTGTAAGCATGTGTGTGTGCTTGTGTGTGTGTGTGTGTGTGTGTGTGTGTGTGTGTGTGTGTGTGTGTTTGTGCCTTTTCCAGTAAACTGGATTAAGATTAGGACATTACTCCTAAATACGACTTGAATTTCCTGACAAAAATAAATAACACAAATTGAAGATAGGCTGTAGAAGCTAAATAAAAGGATGGAAGAATACAACAAAATGAATTAAAGAGAGAATAATATTAAATGCAGTATTTATAAGCTGGAGAGTAGCAATTGAATCTGATAGAGCTCACACTATTGGATATTTCATCTATTTTCATTATCATTGCAGTTTCCCTGGAGTGTCAAAAAGATTCCAGAATCAAGATAAAAGAGTGTTGAAGAACTGAGTTTATCTATTCACAGATACCTGGTGGGATATTAGGTCAGATGTATGTGTAAACTTACTGTCAACATAATTAAAGAAGCATAGTGATTTATAGCAGAACAAGCTTATTTATTGCTCCTTGCATATATTTAATATAGAAGGTAAGTGAAGAAAGGCTAATGAAATGCTGTCAAGAGAAGGAATTTGTATGAGTTCTATTTTTATTCACAAAAATCTAACTAATTAGAGACACTGCCAAATTTGCTAATCTTTGACTTGATATTTAAGCAACAGAGAAGGTAAACTAGAAGGACATAAATAGTTTTACTTAAAGAGCCTACTTCTACTGTGTGCTAATACTACTGAGCACATAATAGCTGTGATTACACTACTAATGAATATATGAGGGTAGTTTTTTTTAAATTTTTAATGTTTATTTATTAATTCAAGTTACATCTCCATTACAACGCCCTCCTTCCGCCCCAACCAGTTCCACCCTCCCACTCTCTACCGCCATCTCCACCTATCCTACTCTTCTGGTGTGGGGGCCCCCACATATTAACCCCCTTCAGTTCATCAGCCACATGAGGGTTAAGAGCTTCCTCTTGTAGTAGGGCCTATATGGCAGTTCCACTAGGGTGAAGTGTCCCACTAACAAGTAACAAATTCCATGTTCCTGTTCCTTTGAGTCTGTTAATTATAGGATAGTTATCCTGTACTATATGGCCAAAATCCATTTATAAGTGAATACATATCATGTGTATCTTTCTAAATCTGAGTTAGCTCACCCAGGATGAACTTTTCTAGATCCATCCATTTGGTTGCAAATTGCATAATTTCCTTGTTTCTGTTTAAATTTACCACAGATGTTTTTAGCCATACTTCGGCTGAAGGATATCTGGATTGTTTCCAGTTTCTAACTATTACAAATAAAGCTGCTATGAACATAGATGAGGAGGTGTCCTTGTGGTTTAGTGAGGAATCCTTTGGATGTATAACCAGGAGTGATATTTTAAAGTTTGAAAAAGATTACTGAGATAATATTAAAAATTATTCTCAGGGTTGACGAGATAGCTCATGTGCAAGGGTACTTCCACCAAGATGGACAACTTGAGTTTCATTCTCAGAACTACACAGTGGAAGGAGATACCTACTCCCATTAGTTGTCCTCCTTCTTTACACATGCCATGGTACAAGCACATCCAAACTTAAAAGCATATAGATATAAAATAAATAAATGTAAAAATAAATTAAGAACTATTATCTCTAATTTTTCAATTTCATTTCAGTATGTTTTTTTTTGAGATGTTGTAATTACAGCTTTTTTTTCTTTCCCTTTCCTCTCTTCAAGCTATCCCATTTACCCTTTCCAATCTCATTCAGATTCATGAACTCTCTTTTTATCAATATCAATCACCACAAACAAGTTTTATATCTAGTTATCAATAAGTATTCTGCCTCCAGTATCTACCTTATAATTCTATAATGTGTGTCTTCTAAATCCAAGTTCTGCTTCCATCCAAACCAAAAATGAATGTATAAGAGTTTTATGAATGTTTAAGCAATTACCTAATTAAGTAGTTACAAATTACCTTCATAAACATCAAAGATATTTGATATTTATATGAAAGCCCAGAGGTAATAGCAAAGAACTCACTCAATAAACACCCTTCTAATTTTTGTTATAGATATATAAGGTTGTATAGTAACTCATTTTTATGAAGTTTTCTGGCAATGGAAACCAGAGTGTTTCCAATTTGAAACTTCTTGTAACTTTTTGAGCCATAGTTTTGTCTAAACTATTTCTTAACATATTTTTCTTTCTAGGCTGTGCAACCTCCTGGGAGTAGCAACATCCTAATTTTTCTTCTCAATGTATAAAATTCATGATTTATTTGACCCAATTTAAAAACTACTCTGTCATCTTGGGATTTTTCTTATCAAGATTATGCTGCAGCTCTATCTCTCTCTTACTTGATTTCATCCAATTAGCCAAACCTCTCCATGGGTTTCTTGGTTTTAGTATTCAGATGCTTATATGCCTTTGCTTAAGTATTAGCATTTAATGAGACCAGGGGAGGATATGTGGAGAGATCTGTATGTATGATAATCGAGAGCTAGCATTTCAATTTAAATGTTGTCCAATATGGTTAAAAAGTTTAGAACAGGTCCAGCGGCTCAGTGGGTAAAGGCAATTGCTGCCAATCTGGACATCTACATGGATGCCACACTTGAGTACACACACACACACACACACACACACACACACACACACACACACACCATTCATCAATAAATCCAAAGCATTCAGAACCAATCACATACTCTCAACATTCCCATTAACAATGCCAAATATTTACATTTTGTTTAATATGATTTAGTAAATTTAATCTTTAATTTGACAGGTTGGATTTTGTAAAAAAATTAAAAAGTCCTCATTTTCTGTTCAAATAAATGTTTTGCAAAAAACTTAATAAAATAAAGTATAAGATTATATCTTATTTTAATATATATGCATATATTTAATAAATTTTTACATTAAGAAGTATAAATTCTTTAAATGTCTTTGCATGTAGGTGTTATTTCAGTACATCTTATTGATAATGTAAGCATATGATTAATAGAAAAATATTTGTGGTAAATTTATAAAAAGAGTAATGATAAAAATATGTATTTTAAAGTCAAGATATATATATATATATATACATATACATACACACACACATACACACACACACACATATATATATATGCTTTAAAAATGTAATACTTTTTCTTGGAATGTTGCACAATTTATTTTTTATCTCACAGAACTTGTTACACATCTCTAATCACTGTTTCCATTTAGTGGCCATATTTGAACCCATAGTTTGGATTTTCTTTTGCTTTCTATTTTGGTGAATGGTAGCCTGTAATCTTAACGTTCAGGTTCTACTCCTACTTCTCATGCTGGGAATTAAATTTTAGAAATACCAGCTCCAGAATTTATTCCTAAGATAGATGGGATCTAGGAAACACTCGAGTCCAATGTGGAAAAGACTGTGTTCTGAAGGCAAATTCCTTCTTCTGAAAACATCTCAATCTTTTGTATAAAAAGATGCTTATCTGTTTCTGGGAAATGGAGCAGTTATTTCCCCATTTGACATGGCTATCTTCCTTTCTGGATCTGGCTATTTAATAGCAAGAATCTACAGAACAAGGTAATACAAGGAAGAGAAAATTCAAAGTGTAACAGTGTTCTTTTAAAACTTTTAAATTAAAAGATTGTATCTTTTAAAGCAGATGATTGGGTGGTCCATTTTCCTTGCAAAAACACCCATACTGCATATCAGAAGGCAATAGCTGTAAGGTGGAAGTTGTCAGAGGCCACATGTGGGTGTATCCAAACTACCTTTCACTTTTTAATCATTTGCCCATGGGAAATAACTGTGCATTGGAATAAAAGGTAGAGAAAGATGTGCAAAAACCAACGTGATGGATGGGTAAGTTGAAGAGTGAAAGCAAGGCAATAAAACCACTGTGTAAAGTTCATGCCTGGTGATTAATAAACCACATGGTAAAAGTGGGAAACAGTTTCTGTGTCTGAATCGGAGGTCTATTTGTCAATGATATGAGAGAAAATCAAAAATAGCAGGTTGGAGAAGTGAAAGACAATCGATGGGGTGCCTATGTGAAAGAGTGAAAAAATTAATTCTGGAGTCTCTCTCTCTTTCTCACATCACCCCCCAATACACATTCATCTCCCTTTGTGTAAAAATGTGAATACTTGTAGATACGAAAATGATAATGTTATAATAAACTCTCTTTCCTCATGTTGTATAAGAGTAGCTAAATTATATATCTGCAATGTGAAGTTGCTGTGTGCTGAATCATTCCCTGGTTATATGGCTAAAAGTATCTAAGTTTGCATGCCACAGAGGAAATGACACATTCATGTTTATGACAACATTCTTCACAACAGCTTCGATGTACAATCAACAGATGAATGGGGAAATGCTGTTTATTGATACAACGGAGTTTATTCAGCCTTAAAAATAATCCTTGTGTCACTGAAGAAAAACAAGTACAACTGAATATCATCATGTTAAATGAGATTAGTCTGAGTCCATAGGACAGTTTTCAGATTTCATCTCATCTGGTGTGTGTTTGTATGTATTATATCCATATATAGTACATATATGTGTGTTCATTGTACTAACTGCCCAGATAGTGAGACCAAAGCCTTCCAAATACAGATATTTTCTTAGTTTAATCTGAAATGTTTTCAGAATTATCTGTTTACTGAACATACATTCAGAATATACAACAGGCACCTACATAACCTCATGTTCGTATATACACTTAGTTTTAAGTCTAAACATTATTTAGTAGATACTTAAAGATTATTTTAGTTTAATTTTTGTGTATATGCATGTACATGAAAATTTCTGTGTATGACTATGGATCTGTGAGTATCATACCATTTATGTGGAGGACAGAGGATGACCTTCAATGTTAGTTGTCACTTGACATCTTTTTTGAGATGGTATCTCTCTTATTCAAAATTGCATGTCCCTGGACACCTGGCCCACTGATTCTAAAGACTCTGCTATCTCCTCTTCTCATTTTCTCATAGGAATTCTAAAATTACAGAAACATGTTACAGTGGTTTTCTTTATATGAGTTCTGAGAATTTGAAATCAGTCTCTCAAGGTTGCCTAGTAAATACTTTATTTACTAGAACATGATCCCAGCCAAATTAAAAATAATAGTTCTAAATAAAAAAATTGAACATACGTTTATGAGTATAAAAGTGCTATGTGGGCAGGGGGACTTTTTTGGAGGAAAAGAAAAAGCAGAAAGAGGATAATGAGAGTTGAATATAGGTAGTACGACTGGAGAAAAGGTCCAGTAAGTACTTTTTTTTTTTTCAGAGAACCCAGGGTTGTATTAAAGAACCCATGTTAGGAAGATTACAGCCACCTATAATTCCAGCCGAAGGGGATGTGCTGTAATCAACCACACCCAGAACACATACAGATACACATATACAAATTAAGAATAAACTACTTTTTTAAAGAGTTTGTACATAAAATGCCATTACAGACATTTCGGAAAATGTTACAAGTTAGTTAATTAGATGATGATTTTCATGATAAAGAAAGTAAACAATTAGACTGAGTAAGTCAGAATTATTTTTTTTCTGATAATACGCAATTATTCACCATTTTATTTAACAGTATGTTATATTACAATTATCCATGTAGTCTACATATAATTTTCAAAGGAAATGTCCATGATGTTATCAATTTTTAAAAATGTTTACTTCAGATCAATTACGCTTTTCTGTTTTCTGTATAATAGAATTCCCACTTAGTATCCTCCTTAAAGAAATACTTTAACCTAAGCTTGCTTAAATTTTACAAACTCGCAAATCCACATGATTTCATTGCTTAAGTATCTCAGTCATATGATCTAGCTGATGGAAGATTGCTGTTGCAGATATATATACAAATATGTGCATGCATGCATGCATGTGTGTGTGTATTTCCAAATCCCTCAGATTTTGCTGAATAGGAACTAAAACTTATAAATAATAACCTGACAGAGATACAAAATTAAGTATCTGTCTACTAGAATGTGAAGCTGAAAATGAAGTCTGTTAGTATTGAGGCATGTAGACCATTCCTTGGAACTTTCCATATTAGAGCCTAAATGAAGCATGTCTTGTTGTTTATACTTTCATGGCTATAAACTTCCTTTAAATAGTGAAGAAAGAAATTGAGGCAGTAGACAATAAAACTTCCATGCTCATGGATGTGAAGAACTAATCTTCAAAAGTGGCTTTCCTTCCAAAATTAATCTAAACATTCAATATAACTCCAATGAAAACACAATATTCTTCTTCACAGATATTGCAAATAGTATTTAAAAATGTATTCAGAGGCAAAAATAATCAAGAATAGACAAAGTTTTCCTGAACAAAAAGAATACTCCATGGTTATCACCACATCTAATTTAAAATTATACAACAGGGCCATTGTAATTAAAACATAGATTAATGGAATTGAATGGTGGACCCAACTATAACTCCATGAAATTCCAGTTACCTGATTTCTGACAAAATTCCAATATATATTATTTGTTGGAAAAACTATTTCTCTCAAATAACACAGGATTCAGATTTCATAATGATAAAAGACAAAACTAAATCCTCTTTCTCACCCTGCATAAAACTCAACTCCAAATTGATCAAGGAGATCAAGATAAGGCCTTGAAATTGTTGACTTTCATGGCAGGGAATGCACTCCAACTTATAGGCACAAGTAAGTACTTTTGAAACAGGGCACCAAAATAGTGGAAGATATAAGACAAAAGACTGACAGATAGGATCTCATGAAAACAAAAAGCTTTTTTACAATAAAAGAGGAAAAAAGAAACTGTCAATTGAATAAATATATATCATATACAGTAGAAAAAGTATTTTCCATCTATACCTCTAAAAAAGAATTAGTTTCTAAATTAATTATAAGAACTCAAAAAACTCAGCAGCCAGCAAACATCACTCTAATTATAAAAAATCATCAACAGATTTTAATACAAATCCTCAGAAGAATAATTGCAAATACTAGTAAATACTTTAAAAAATGTTTTATATTCTTAACCATCAGAAAAATACAGATGTGAATTAGGTTTTAAACCACTTTACAAGTTGCAATGGCCATAATCATAAAGATACATAACAAATGCTATGTGAATGTGGGGAACTTACTCATATACTGTTGATAGGAATATAAATCAGTGAAGGCAATTTTGAAATCTATCTGGAGGTTTCTCAAAAACATAAGCACAGAACTACTATACAATCTAGCTATACCACTCCTGGACATATAACCCAAGAACTTTATGTCTTACTACAGAAATATTTCCACATTTATGATAACTGCTGCATTATCCAATACAGCTATGGGATAGAATCAACCTAGATGTTCATCAACTGGAATAGGAAAATGTAGTATATATATCCAAAGGTATATGATTAAACTCTAAAGAAAAATGATACTATGGGTTTTCTGAAAATGACATGCAATTTGTTTGCAGGATAAAGTAAAGCTAATTTTCAACTGACCACAAAATGCCCCTTGTTGTTTAGCCTTCATCATGCTGGATGGTACTGTGACCAGAAGGAGGCTTAAATGGTGTTATCCAGCCATTGGTCATGCAGGCTGTATAGCTGCTCTGTCAGGAATGATGTCCCATTTGTGCAAGAGTGGCCAGGGTGTTTACTGGGGTAACTAACTACATTTTTATTGGAATTTAGGAAGGAATTCAAATTTGTGTTTGTTAATATAAGCATGGAAAAAATATAGCCTGGGAGTACATGGACCCTTGGATTATTGAAATTTTGCTTAATGAAAATTTGCTTAATTTGTTAACCTTCCTTCTTGATATTTATATGAATAGATTTGTACTGTTACTAACTTTTGTTAAAGAAACATTTTATTACATTGGGCTGTGGAAAGTAGGGTTCAAACAGAGACTCATATTTGTTTAAATTTCTGCAAATAAATAAGTATGAGTATTCAGTGGTAGATTAGGCATTTATGTCACCCATTCAAGACTGCTCTGGAAATATTGTGGAAGAGGAAGAAAGAACCTAAGAGCAGGAGGTACTGAGGGATTCTGTAGAATACTATCTTTAGGACAAGACAAGACACTTGTGCAGATGAATTCATAAAATCTATGATTATCTGAACAAGTTCAAGTAATTAAAAAATAAAACATGGGGTCAGCAGGCGCTTCAAAGCCACTACTTCTCACCAAGGAGTTAGAGGCAATTGATGGCTGCTAGGAGTGGGAGAGTCATAATCTTTCGGGTATGGCCACTAGTAGGTTGCCCATTCCACATTCATGTGTATGTGGGCAGTACTGATTGGATTCACCGACTTACAAATAAAACTAAAAATAAATGAATGAATAAATAAATAATAGAAGAGGATATGAAGTTGGGAGGAAGATGTATTTTGATGTCTTGGGAATGGAGTCTGATATGATCAACATACATTGTATGAATATGTGAAATATTCAGTGAATAACTAAATAACATAATTTTAAAGACCCTATAATTTATACTCATGCAAATAAATACTTAATATGCAAATGCATAATAGAAGATAGGGAGATCTGATGAGTTTTCCTTTTAAAAAGCAAACTAGTTCATATGGAAGTAATGATGGAATTTGAAATCAACATTAATATAATAAAACGATAAATTTCTCGGCAGTATTTATAGTATTTATAGATGAGTCGTCAAGTCAGTCAGCAGGCACAGAAATTTTACACAGTCTCAAGGTGTGTTTCCATAAATGCTTATCAATGGCCAAGGAAATGCGCACAAGGGTTTTGAGTTAATACCAACAGTGGGAAATGTCAGCTATGCATGTCTCCTGAAATAATGCACCGGGACATCATATCAACACTGTTGAATTCTTTCCAATGGTGTCCAGCTTCAAAACAACATGAAAAAGAATGTATGACATCTTAGCTTGAAGGGCATCTCACTTGTCTTAGTTAGGGTTTTTATTGCTATAATAAAACACTATGACCAAAAGCAACTTGGGGAGGAGAGGGTTTATTTCACTTACACTTCCAAGTAAGAGTCCATCACTAAGACAAATAAAGGTAGAAATTTAAGCAGAGCAGAAACCAGGAAGCATGATGCTATGTAAAGGACAGGGATGACTGCTGCTCACTGGGTTTCTCATCATGGCCTTGCTCAATTGCTTACTTATGCCTTTGAGGAGCACCAGGTCAGAGCCGAAGCCACCAGCAGTAAGCTCTGTTCCCCGAGATACATCATCAGTCAAGAAAATGTACCATTGGGTTCAAGTCACTAAGTCTATGCCCTCAAAGTGTAGGGCATGTGCTGTTTTCCTTCTCCTTCCCATACATCAAGTAACTGCTCTAGTTTTTCTATCTCTTCTCACTTATACCTACTGCAGAGGTATTTGCATATCTAAGTTCGTTGTTGTTTTATCCATAATAGCTATGGAATAGAATCAAACTACATGTTCATCAGCATATGAGTAGTTGATAAAAAATATGGTACACATGCACAATGAAATATTACTCAACTGCAAATACCATGGACTTTCAAAAACTCTAGACAGTTTGGTCTTAGGACATAATAAAGTTATTCTTCAACATACCAAGAAACTCTCTCCCTGTTCCTTGGCATTCATGGTGCTGGGTGGTTCTATGAAGATTGTGGAGACAAAAGGTAAAAAACAGTATTAGCTTTCCATGGACAGTGTAGGCAATAATTTGCCCTGACAATAAAATAGCTTAAAGACAATCCTCTAGCATAGTACACACAAGCAAACTAAACTCATAAATTTGAAATCGGCCTTTTGGTTAAGGATATTCAAGTACCTGCACCACAGCCTCAAAGAAAGAAGATCAATTAATCACGAACTGATATTTCCAACTTCATGAATCAAAAAAAAATATTTTCTCTTTAGAAATAAGTTCACTGTCTCGGGTATTCATTACAGTACCAGAAATCTGACTAAGATGGCTAATAACATAAATAAATATCCTCGGGTAATGTAAGTGGTAACAAAAAGGAAAGAGAATAAAGAATGCATGGGAACTTTTTGTAATGTATTGACAACTTACTTGATCATCTCCTTAAGATGCACTACAGGTAAGATTATCACATAGAACTGTGGGTAAATTTTGTGTTTAAAGTAGATTAATGAATCATCAACAAGTCCTCCTACAAGAATGTCACTCAAAGCAGCAAAGTAGAGGCACTTTGATTGCCTAGAGCTCCTAGATGCCTTGTTACCCCATTAAAGGCATGAAATTAAATCATAAAACATGTTTACACAGTATTGGGAGTAATATAGAAAAATAAACAACTTAATGTTACAAGGAAACAACAATAAAGCAGATGTCATACCACAGTTTCTGTATGAAAATTATGATTACCCAAAGGAGGGAAAGATGTCATTAAATGTACACTTACTACTTCAGTATACATCTAAATGATTTATTTCTTCTTTCAAATGTGTATTTTATTTTCATATGCTCTCATCATGATCTCTCCCAAATGTCTTAAGGTAGCTTACTTTGAAATTTTTATTAATTTTTTAAAGTGCAAAGAAATGATTGAGGAAGTTTTAGGTACAAGAAGGCATCTGGGGGATTGAAGATGCATGAGCAAGGACTTTGAAACTCAAAAGACTTAGTCTAGAGACAGGGAATGGACTGATGTGAGTGTGGCCCAGGATGAATGAATGTAGCAGATGGAGAAGCTCTCAGTACAGATTGACAAGTTATTGAACTAATTTCTGTACAAATTCATTGGTATAGGTTTCATAGAGGATGAGTTTTGCAGTATGGATATAAGAAAAAAAATGAAGAGAGGTGGGGGATGGCAGCTAGCAACCAGTGAGGATATGACTCAGATGCTAAGAACAGAAAGAAATATAGTGGGTCAATCACAGCCCTCCAGTATCATATACATCCAAACAATCTAAACTCATAAGTTTGAAACAATCCTTTGGTCAAGAATATTTAAATAATTACTTAAAAATGTCTGAGAGACATTTATCTAACAGTGATCATTTTTTACTGTGGCAAACTTGCCAAGTTCCTCCCCAAGAACCTGAATTTAGGCTAACAGGAATATGCCATCATTGCTATATAACCTCTTTCTATGCAAGCTGAGGAATATAAATCGTTGGCACACATAAGGGCCATTTAAAAACATTAGCATCATTCCTAGTGAAAAACTGTGATGGAATTATTTCACTTTTAAGTGGGAAACATGTAAGCTAAATGTTTTTATTTTGTGTACTAGCTTTAATAATTTTGCTGCCTCTGGCATACTCACAGCATTTATTCCTCAAAAAAATTAGCAAAAGGTTTTGAAAATTAGTTCTTATTTTTAAGTATTGAGGCTGCTTAAATGTAAACAGTCTGCTATCACTGTGAATAAATGCAGCTAATGACAGGGAAAAAATGTGGCTTGTAAAAGAAATTAAAGGAAGAATGAGCATGGATCTGCATTTTGTTTTTTACATTGAAAATCTGCTAGTGATAAATTGAGGTCAATATCTCATGTTTTATGTATTGGAAATAGCTTATTTGCATAAATCAAAATGCTTAGTCTCTCTGCTGAAAGCAAAGTATAGCTCAGTTCTATAAAGACAAATCAACATGCAGTTTGTGTACACTAGAGAAAACGATGTTTTTCTCTAGAGTCAAAACATACTGTTCCTAACAAGACACTCAAAACACAAAATGAGAGAGAAAATTCAAATTGAAACTGGTCTCAAGATAGGAGATACATTTAGGGAGAAGAACCATATACCCTGAATTATATTCACTAGACTGAGTAAGGCTGTGGGTCTAAGAATACATGGCACTGTTCTGTGAGAAGTGGAAGGAAAGAAGGGAGAGCTTGATGCTTCCATAACAGCACAAGTGAGAACTGATGGAGGTTTGAAAGAGAAAGAGAGCTATAGAGTGGTTCCAAATAAAGTAAAGCTTAGAATATTTTAATGGTAAACACTTCTTGACTTTTCCGTTACATTGACTGCAAAATGTGGAAAAATAGTGAATCATTACTAAGGGATTGTGATTAAATGATTATTTTATGCTCTGATAAGGGTTAATGGAGATATTTCCTCAGGTGTAACAATGGGTGATGCATTTGTTGTATGAGAATACATGAATTTAAATAATACAATCATACGCATTATTAGCTGAGAAAAATACACAGAGGAATTTGTTTATCCATGTTTCAAAATTCTGCCTAAACCTTGATCAAAGGTGATATGCACAATAAATAAACTACTTGTAATAACAAGTCTCAATTGCTCTAGTTCCAAATGCTTAGAATGTTGAAAATCATTGTCTGTTAAAACCTTGATTACAAAATAATATATTTTAAATTATTTAATAGTGTATTTTCCTCTTTATTATTTTCTCTTTTATTATCATATCCATATTATTAGTATAACATTTCTCTTGATTATTTGGGATTTCATACAATATACACTGATCACATATGCTTCTCATTCCTTGAAGGTCTACCCTCCTACTCTTATGGTCTCTTCCCCCCCCCCCAAAAGAAAACAATATACATCAAGTCTAAACTGTGTTGCCCATATACTCATTGGAGAATGGTCAAACTCCACATTTATTTTTTTTTTTATTTTTATGTTTTCCCTTCTCTTGTCTCCTTAATTGGCTTTGTTTGTTTGTTTGATTATTCATTTTACATCCTGATCACTGTCCCCTCCCTCTTCTCCACCCATTTCCACCCTCCCACACTTTTCTCCCTTTTCTTCACTCCCCTTCTCCTCAGAAAAAGGGAAACACCCTCCCTCCAATTAATCCACCTAGGCTCTTCAAGTTGCATTAGAACTAAGAGCATCATCTTACACTGAGACCAGACAAGACAGTCCAGTTAAGATCACTCCACATTTCTTATTTAGTTTTGTCATTTTTTGTTACATTTTACCCTTAATTCCATTATATATTTCTTCATGAATTTCTCTCTTCATTTTACCTCACAGTGTCTAATCTTCTCTTGGTTGCTGGTAAATTTTTGACACTGTCTCATTCAGAGTCTATTCTATTTCTGCTTTCATTCAAATTCTTTTGATATGTTTTGTGTTTCTTTTCTTACTTAATGACAGAGATTAAGACATTTTCATAAATAATTTCTCAGGTTCTATGTATATTAGATTCTTAATAAATAATTCATAAATAAACACATAAATTAATCAATCAGCAATTATTTACTTGAAATGACATATGTTGGCAGGATGTGGTAATATAGACTCTCTGAAAGTGCTTTTTAAGAACAGACAATAATTTTAGAAAGTCTTACCTTCCTCTATCTAATCCTCCTAGTCAATCTAATCTTGATTGAGAAAATGGACATGAATGAACCATTAGGATGGGGACTGATGACTGGTTCTGCTAATGATAGGCTTTCAATCATTTGCATCTTAATTTGTAATAAATACACTTTCCAAACAGCTGTCCCTTAGTACAGTGTTCCATCTTCCATTCAGTGCTGTTTATCTAACCATATTCTGGATCTTCCTTCTTTACTTTCTATCATCTATGTATCCATCCATTTATCCATCTATCCATCATCTAACCATCTATCCATCCATCTATCTATCTATCTATCTATCTATCTATTTATCTATCTAGCTAGCTAGCTAGCTAGCTATCATCTATCTATCTATCTATCTATCTATCTATCTATCTATCTATCTATCTATCATTTCTCCTTCCTTTCCTTCACATCCATGTTGAGATCAGACCTCATGTTGGAGGCCTTGCACTTTAACATAATATTTACTAGGAAAATCACATTAATCTTGCAGGAAGTATAGAGGTTGGATACTCCCTATCCACCATGAAACCACAGATGAAAAAATGACTTTAGGAATAACCAACTCTAAGATGTGAGGGTAAAATGCAAAATGAAAGAGTAATGCTGAGGTGATCTCTTTCACAAGCATGAAAGCAAATTTGCTTGGAAGATACTTAGGGGATGGATACAGAATGTAGGAAACAAGGTTCTTTTATATGATGGATGATCCATACGCATTTCTCTGCTTTCTTATAAAATACAATTTGTAGACTATTCTCTGTTCCTCTGATAAATGTTCATGTTTCTACTTGTGTATGTACATGAATGTTTGAAGGTATACCTGTGGATATTTGAGTATGTATTATATATACAGGTGTATGTATAGAGGATATTTTTAGGCTTATTAGTCAGGAACTGTAGGCATCTTATTTTGAAACAGATACTTCATGCTCTTGAAATTTTCCTAATTTTGAGCCCCGGAGATCCAGTGATTCCACTTGTTCAATGGGGGGCTTACAAATTTGTAAAACCATATTCTGGGAGGGAACTTGGTGCTCTTAACCACTAACCTATCCAGTGAACCTGTCTGTCTTATTTCTATTTTTACTAGTGCTCTGGAGGTTGAACACAAGTCTTCAGCTTTAAAAGCAAAACTTCTGTAACGGAGCTGACCCTGAGCTCCCAATGTTTTTTTAATTTTTTATTGTTTTATTGAATTTTTTTCTTTATCAATGTAGGAGCTGAATGGTGTGTATATAGTGTGAGTGTGTGAGTGGGTGAGGAGTGCCTGTGAAAGCCAGAAAGAACTATAATATATTCTTTGAATCTGGAATTACAGGTGGTTATGACCTACTCTACATGAATACTGGGAAGTAAACTCTGGTTTTCTGGATGAACTACAAGCACTCTTAAACACTGAGCCCCAATTTCTAGTCCATTATTTCATTAATTTATTATATGCTCCAAATTACTTTCCTTTTTCATGTCTTAATCATCATTTTTTTGTGTGGGTATGTTGCTGAATCATACAATCTTGCCTCAAATTTTCAAATTTCTGAAAAGAGATAATGGAAGCATTGCACTTCATTGCATTTGGACTTGTCCTCCTAAGCATCACAAATCAACTTTATACATGTGCCTTTTAGAAGACTGTTGTTCTTAAAAACTCAAATCCTACTCATTTAATTTTACCAGTGAAGACTGAAGAGCCAAATTCTAGGATGAAAACTTGTTAGCTCAGAGAGACAGAGAAAGCACCCAGGGGACCTTCATATTTCATCGATATTCCAAAAGGAAAAATCCCCTTCCCTTTCTCCATGCAGTCTTAAATCCCCTTCAAATTCAATACCTTCCTTTCTTCTTCCTGTGTGTCTTTCTGTCCTTTCTCTGGACTTCCTCTCACTGTCTATGGCTTTTTTCTTAGGTTCACTCCCTGTCAAGTGGTTGCTTGCTCTGCCTCATGACCTATGGTTGACATTATTTCGCTCTTGTACACAGAAAGCACTTGGGTTAAAGGTGTGAGCTAGGACTGAGCCACAGCACAGATATTTGTTTACAGTAAAAAGAAAGCTCTTGGGTTAAAGGTATGGGCTTGGGCTGAGCCACACCAGGACAAAAAACCCAGGATTTTCCAGTTCATAATCTCGGAGTTCACAATGTGATCAAATGGTGGATACTATGCAAAAGGAGCTACCATGGACAACACAGTTTCTTGGAAAAAGTCCATTGTTTTGCATGGCTGCTATGGGGGTACCTTGGAGAGGCATGGCCCCAGAGGCTTCATCTCTAGATAACTACTTGCTGTGTTGTGCCTTATGTTCCTTATTGCTCTGTTCCTCATATATCTAGCATGGTGTGATTGGACATGGGGAGACCCTCACTACATATAGTCTGTGGTGATTGCTTCCTGGGTGATAGCCCACTATGTTGGCAAATTTCCTACAGATCAACATGAAGATTTACTTTCCTGAAGTAATGCTTCTTACATGAGCTGATGATTTTATAGTTCCTGATAATGATTTTATAGTATTCCTGAATGGATTCAAAATTGATAGAAAGTTTAAAGTTAAAATCAAAAGTAGAATGTGCCTCCTTCTAGCAAATTAGTAAAGACTGCATAGGTTAGAAAAGGATTTCAGTGAGTTTTCATGTATTACAAGCATGTAAATTGCATGAGGAAAAAATTGACTTAGAACAAGTTAATGATCAAGGAAATCATTCATTCTAGGCTAGGTCCCAGGATGAGTCACAGGTCTTTGTGTGCACCATAAGTAAAGTCATGAACAAGGAATGGGTAATTCTATTATGAGTATAAGAACAAAGAATGTATTATTAGCTAGTTTTACTACACAAGACTTCAAAACTAAGACATAAGATAAATGATGTTTTTCTTGGTAAAATTTTAATCTATGACATAAAAAACTATTTCTTTGAACCTATAAATAACTTCTGGAATTAAAGATAGATAAACTATTGCTTTGAACTTATAATGGATGTATGGCATAAAAGATAGATAAAACTTACTTTGAACTTATAATGAACTTGTGAAATGAAAGATAGATATGAGATTTAATAGAACATGTAATCAATAACCCTGCTGTAATTCCTTCTTATGTAATGACTTTTATCTGGTTTTGAAAAATATGTTTTTGTGGTGATTCCTTTTAAAAATATGTAACTTATGGCTACATGGTAATTTTCTTGTCTTAAGTAGAAAACTTTGTCTTAGTGGGCATAAAAGGACGAAGTAAAAAAAAAAGTTGTTAGAGCTTGCTTGTTAGAGTTTTGCTCTATCCACCAACTGTGTGTATATATGTTTATTATGTATATATGTTATGTGATTGGAACTCTGTCCCAGCCACCCAATGTGTAAATGTGTATCTGTATGTCTGTCTGTCTGTATGTATTAACGTATGTATATGTGCATGTATGTGTATGTGTAAAGTTGTAGGAACCTGCCTTGCTTCATAAATCAAGTGTGTGTATGTGTGCATGACTCTTCTCCTTCTTTTCTTTCATTGCTGTGTAGTCACCATCAGTAGCAGCCATCAGCATCTGCTTCTCCCTGCTGACCACCTTCACTGGCAGCCTACATCAGGTGTCATCACAATTGGTTTCTCCCTCCTCCTTTTCTCCTTTTAATCACTTTCTGCTATCAGTGGAGGTTAATGCTGGGTGCCATCAACACCCAGTCCCTGTCCATGTCTCATCTCAGTTTATCCTGGGGTATCAAAGCTGGTCTTTGACAATCAAATATCCTGTAACAGAAGGCTTAATTTCTTCTACATTATATTACTAATTTTAAAATATTAGATTGTAACTTCATAAGTGTTATCAAGATTCACAAGTAAAAAGTCATTTCAACGATAACTATAGAATCCCTCTTTTAGGAGAAGCTCTGTAGACTGCATTTGTCAGGATCAAATATTCTCATGTTTACATATGCTAAAAGGGTCAGGTGGTTATCCCTCTGGAGCATTGCTTTTATATGCTTATATGAGTTTTTCTATGTTGCAAATTTCCACACAAAATAGTGCTGTATATCTTATTACATGGTGTAGTCACAGAAGGCATGGGCCTTCAAATCATATCTGCTGATCATTATGGAAGACTGTCACTTGTTCTCCTATGATCATAGCAAATTTATTAGCTGCAGAATCTGTTACCTTGTTTTCTAATGTATGATGGGGAGTATTAGGAATTCAGACATAGTCCTGCTCCATCTGGTTGAATGTCAGGAGGGAAGGAGAGGAACTTCCCAGCAGCATTGTTTAAGGAAAGTAGAAGGAATAGCGATCTAGAGGACACCTTTAACCTTCTATGAAGCAGTTTGCTAACACAGGGCAAGAAAGTCATAGTTGATGTGAATTTCTAAAATCCTGTAGTCTTTTTTTCAATGGTTCTAGTTTTGGTAAGATGAGTGTGACGGCTAATCTTCTTTGTCAACTTGACTGCATTTAGACTTTCTTATGAGTCATTCCTCTGGGTGTGTCTTTAATCTATGAGGGTGTTATTAGAGAAATTACAGAGGTGAGGAGAGCCACTCTGCATATAGGCAGCACAATCACATGGGTTGCAGCTTCTCCAACTAAAGAGAAGAAAGAAAATGAGGAACAGCACCACCATTCATTTCTGTTCCTAACTACAGACATGACCAATTACTTTCTGCTCCTGTTGCCATCCCTTCTCTGCGATAGGAGAATGCATCCTCAAATTGTGAGCTAAAATAAAGATTTTCTTCCTTAAGTTTCTTTTACCATGTGTTTTGCTAAAGCAACGAGAAAATGAAGAAATATAGGATGGAGTGGAGTGACATGATGACTGACATTAATTTCTCACTGCTTTAATGTATTACAACAACTTTATTGTCTTTCAGTCACAAGGATGAGACAGTCTGTTACTCCAAACTTCTGTAGAAAAAAATAACCTGCACTCTTTCTTCCCAGGTCCTACCATGAAGATGAAGCTTTTAAAACTCTCCTAAGTTCATCTAATGTGTTGTTTTAGACTAACGTCAACATCAATTTTTGCCTCACCTTAGCATTATAACACCCAGCCAAGTGCTGATCCCCCTTTCTCCTGGCACAGCTTCTTAGTTCTGTGCTTCTCTGTTTCCCTCCTTTATGTTTACTTGGCTTGCCTATAAGGGGAGGCTCATGCAGTGAGACATCCTATTTCTTCACCTTGATAAGTAGTAGAGCTGCATCTAGTTTCTTGTAGAAGTCATCCTGCTTTCATTCCCTGACTCCTTGTTTTTTTTTTTTTTTTTTCACAAATTCCTATGTTCTTAGGAATTTCACACTGCAAACAAAATGATTGGTGTGTGTTATTTATGATGCATGGAACAAAACTAGACCCTGTGTCCCTTTACACTATATAGCTGTATTTTCTTATGTGTTACCTAAATAATGAACTCTCTGTGTATTCTGAACTTCAACTATACATATGGCTCATGATATATTTACTAAATGTTACTGAAGTGAACTTTAAAAAAATCCATCAAAGAATCAAATAAAAGAAAACAGGAGCTAGAATTTAGGTTTCAATTCTCTCCTATATGGTCTGTTTCAGAAAAGTTTAGAAAGGCTTCAAGGTGCCATCTTGAAACAATTATCTGTTGCATTATATGGCATACAACACTGACTGTCATGAGATCACTTGAGAAACAGTGGGCAAGTGGACACACCACTGAATTTGATAGAGCACTTATAATGTAAAAGGTACCCTGAATAACTTAACAACTTGCATGTAATGAAATTCTAAGTGTAAAAATGCCACCAAAGGGATGACGACTCAGCAAGAACAGCAGATGAGAAGAGGGCAGAGGCTGGACAGAGTTATTCGTTAGAATAAAGTAAAGCAGGTTTTGACTCTGATTCATATGACATATGTCAACTGGTCTAAGTCTATATTGTTCTAAAACAGGTCTATTGGGAGTTACCTCTTACTGACAAGGCTTTCTGAGAAGCTCAAAAAACCTTTTTACACAGTTTTTGTCCTTGCAAAAAATAAATTAGAGAAATACATGGACTCAGTGTCTTAGAAGGTTATAGCTGAGTGCAAATACTTCAATGGCTGACAACTCAGGAATGAAGACATATGTGAGGAAGTGGAAAGACAAAAATGGGTAAGTACTAGGATAAAAGCTAACAAGTAATTTTGGGAAGCAAAACAGTTGACTGTATTCAATGTCATGTCAGTATTTTTCCACTTCAATGTCAAGTTTAATATCATGTTTTTGGAAATCAGTTTGAAAAGAAAAATTATATTTTCCAAGTTTGTTAGATGGAAAAACAAGATAAAGAGATTCTTATACAATTCACAAACTAGAACATAAGCTACTTCCTCCCTCAACTTCTCTAGTGTGATAAGTGCTCGTACTTGTCTGTACCTCCAACAACCCACTTTACTGTTCATTCTTGCCTCTAGTAATTGAAGACACACACTCTGACTTTATACGTGGTGATGTTGTGGAGTTATGGTAAATAACTTTTGTTTATGTTAGAAAGGATTATTCATTAGAATAAAATAAAGCATACTTTGACTCTGGTTTATAAGACATATGTAAACTGGTCAAAGTCTGTATAGTTCTAAAAGAGGCCTACTGAGTGTTCCCTCTCACTGACAGACATTCTGAGAAGCTCTAGAGCACTACTTACACAGCTTTGATCCTTGCAAATAAATAGAGTGCCAATTTTCTGTGTCCTCATATGTTCCAAATTATTGGGATATTTTTGCCTGTGTTCTGTCACTCTTATTAGGAACAATGAACTCTAAGTAAAACAGACATTGATAATTTTACTTCCAGCAAGAACTACTTTCAGTTGTGTATGTAGATTTGAAGAAAAAAAAAAGCATGTTTCCCAAGTCCATGTGTGCAGTAGTACCACATTTCTATTTTAACTATCTACAAGTAATCTGTTTGATTGGGTGGGAAAGTACACCTGTGATTGTGATGTGTCATTGTTTATCACTTGGAGAACTCAGGATTTTGTTAACTCCATTAGCTCAATAACTGAGCTATCATTCACACAGAAATAGAATTTAACCTCTTTGAGAATGTTTTGAGCAAGATTTAAAAATTTTTTTTTAAACTTTATTTCAAGAGTACTGATGTTTTACTTTCATGGATCTCTGAGCAACTCATGCATTCCTGGTCACACATAACCCAGAAGGTGGTGTTGAATCTTCCCTAGAAATGGAGTTATTAATAGTTATGTGTCACCATCTGCATGCCGGAAATCAAATGTGGGTTCTCAGGAAGGGCAGCCAGCACATGGTGGATCATCTGAACAAGAGATCATGGAGCTATAAAATCATCTTAGTTCAGAGCAGAGTAAAAATAAAAGTTATTCTCAAGGGCTGGAGAGACGGCTCTTTGGTAAAGGTTCTTACTGTCAAGTATGATAACCCGAGTTTGATTCCTCTATTCCACATTATGAAAGGAAAGACTAGATCTCCTGAAGTCACCCTATGATTTCCACAGGATTTCTCTGGTATTTGTGCAAGTGTGTTTGTTCCTGAAACTTACTAAGTAAATGAAATAAACAATTCAAGTTCTTTCCAAGACTATAGTTACTCTCTATAAACTGACAGTAACTCTTTATTGCTGAAGTAACATAAAGTAAGTGAATAACACCTATGCTACTCATTGACAATGGAGATGTTGAGCCCTCATCCCTACATTCGAACATCTTCAGTACAGGAATTTTATCCTGCACACTCTCAAAAGAAAAACATGAAAACTCAACCAAACAAAACACTTTATCAACAATGCAAGATATGCTAGGGCAATGGTGGGCAAAGCATGTGGAAGTGACCAACCAATAACTGATTTGATTTAAGGCCCACATAAGGAGGTGGAACCCATACCAAGAACCTGAGACTAGGCAGCCCAGAGACATATGGAAAAAAACAAGCAATACTTATCTTAAAAAAATTAGAAAACAAAATATAGCATCAAAAAGTCTGATAATGATATTCTGCTATTTACAGAGATTAGTTAGTGCCTTGTTTAACCATCATCAGAAAAGCTTCACCCTCATCAGTATATGGAAACAAATACACAGACCACAGCTAGACATTACAAAAACTTTGAGACACCTAAGAACCTTCAGTCTTAATTGGGATATCTCCATCAAATCTCTCCTCTCAGAGCTCATGGAACTACAAAGAAGAAGAGGAAGAAACAGTGTAAGAGTCACAGGTAACTGAGGACACCAGGAAACAAGGTTCTCTAAGTCAACATGTCCAAAGCTCATATGAACTCACAGAGACTGAAGCAGCAAGCACATGGCTTGCATGGGTTTGCACCATGTCCACCACACAAATATTATGGATTCTAGTTTAGTTATTTTATGGGATTCCTGAGTGGACAAATGAGTGGGTCTAACATTCTTATGCCTTCTCTTGGGCTCTACCTTTTCATTGGGTTGTCTCGTCCAACTTTGATGTGATAGATTTTGTTTTATCTTATTAGATTTTATTTTGTTACATTTTTAAATGAGTAAATGACTGAGTAAGTGAATGAATGAATGAAATTCTAGCCATTAAGGTTAAAACTTGAACTTTCATTTATACCTCCTGGGAGATGGAATATCTGCTTTCTTCTATAGAGTGACAATAGGTATATCAAACACTCCAAGATAATCCTCATGTTGAGGTATAGTTGACCAACATAATGAACTACACAGTGTGTTTGTGTGCTTTATTTGTTACACTTTGGTGTTTTATTTTCTTTTGGCGTATGGTTTCATTTTGTTTACTTGATTTTGTGGGATTTATTATTGTATTTTTTGAAAGAATTCAAGGTTGGGTGAGTATAGATGGGGAGAGAATCTGGAAGGCCTGAGGGAGAGAAAGAATATGATGAAAATACATATTTTTGAAATTGTTTTAAATTTAAACATCAATAAAGTTCTTGACACCATTAAACTAAAAAAAAAATTTTTTTTTCAGGAAGAAAAGTGCCAGTCCCAGACATGTACGGACTTGAGTTCAGATCAGCAGAACATACATAAAGCTAGCTTGCCATAGGAGTTTGCATTCAAATACTTATTGACCCTAAGATGATGTAGGAAGCAGAGTCTGGATGTCCTGTGCCAGCTTACTTATCATATGCAGTGGTAAACAATGCAAAACCCTGTGTCAACCAAGATGGAAGTGTGGACAAGCACTTTGATATATTCTTTGACTTTCACCTGTGTGCTGAGGCTTGCACATACCTATATCCACACACAGAAACTCTCCTTCCTATAATGCACACCTGGGACAAATAATGGGGAAACAGAAAAAGCACCAGTGTAATAATGATCTTGAACTCAGCCACACCACTCGCTTTCTTAGCTGAAGTTCATTTTCGTTTTTAGCACCATGTCTAATCTACATGTTGCAATGAGAACCCACAAAGAACTCTAAATTACATCCTACAAACCAGTTTCAGTTACAGAAAATGGGCATGTTCTCATATACAGCAGAGTCCAGAGAAACACTGTCAGCATAGAAAGTGACAGCAGGGAGCATTGTCAGAATTCATAATGCAAAATTCATATTTGCTGGCTAGCTTTTTGTTTTTCTTTTATAATTAATGAACACTAGAAAATTCTAATTTCATAAAGTTGGATTCAAACCATAATAATACTGAAGCAGTCAGGTACAGGCGTGGCGTTATTATACACAATGAGAGGTGTTTAAGCATTAGCTTGTTGGAGACACTAACAGCAAATAGCTTTAGTTTGAGATCCAGGTGAATCTGAGTTTTTTTGGAGTGCACTCTTATATAATGCTTTTTGAATTCCATTGTTTTCTGAGGTGATCCTTAATGTAACTGGATTTGTATCTCCAGGAAATATTCCTCCTTAATGTCCTAGGGTTCTGATAATAATCAATTTTTGGTATTGTTACTTTTTAGAAATGTTGTCCTAAGCAAGAATCTTAATGTTTCAGGCTAAGAATTCACATAATTAAAGCAGAAAATTCATCAACTACATGCATATACTTCGAAGGAATAAAACTTGATTAGAGAATGGAAAATATATGAATCATGGGAATGTACAAGTTTTGTTGTTTTTGTTATGTATTTCATGGTGTTTAGTCAAGTATTAGCGAGAACAAAATCATGAAAACTTTAATCCTTCATTTTCCCTATTAAGTCTTTCTCCTTCACTCACTTCTTTCTTCTTACAAACAGTTATTATGTAACTATCAGGTACAGGTACCTGGTCATAGCCCCTGAACCAAAATTACAGTGGTTACTAATACAAGCTAAACCTATGTGCTCTTGCAAATTAGCAAATTATATTCTGCAGAATAAATAAATTTTTTTAAAAAAGTCATTGCTTCTCATAAATGGTATTTGTTTATTTTTTAGAGAACATTAAGGAAACAGAGGAACTCACAGAAGAGGTTAGAGAAGGCCTGATAGAAGTCACATGTAAGAAGCAACTTGACTACTCACAAGTGGCATTTCTCAACATAATAAAATGACCAAATCTTTACAAAGGCTTTTTCAACTTGACTAGACTCTCAGCATCTCCATAGTTAAAATTATTTCATCCTCTTCACAGATCTCTGAAACGTGGATGGATATTTTGTTGTTTGATAGTAACAGACCCTATCTGATATTCCAGTGTTGCAAATTAATCTAATTTTTAATCTACAAATTCAGATTCAGGATCTGTATTATTAATTAGTTTCTTCTCTTGGTGAAACAATCTAAGTAACTAAAGCAGTAGGTGAAGCATGCCAAATGCATTGCATAGTTACATCAATAAAAGTTTGTGGTGTTTAGGGAATAAACAACCCTTTAATGGGATGGTGTGTCACAGGTAAGGAGGAAAGGGGAAGATTAAAGTACAAAATAGAGCTTGGTAGGTATATTCATAATGAGTTGTGATGCTAATGTTTGGCGTTTTATTTTGAGTGCACTATGGAACTTTGCCCACAATGAGGTATATGAACAAGGTTATTTAGTTTTTGAGAAAGCCACCTTGGATATTTCCACACAGATGAATTTTAGGTGAGCATGCTTGAGAATGACTGCTGTATTCCATTGATAGTGGAGGGTTGGTCTGGTTTAGCATATCAGAAGCTGTGGTTTATAAAGAGATTAAATGTAAGAAGGCCAAATCATTGTGATTACAGAGGTCATATATGAAGGGAAAGCTGGCAAAGCCAAATCCAAGATCTGTAATTTTGGTTGTTGAGCAGGGCTATCAATTAAACTTCAAGACCACAAAACAAGTTGGTTCGTTAACTTATTTAGAAGGCCTATTACAGATGTTGATCTCATATATCTATACATACATATTCTTTTGTAATTTTTGCAAAGAATTCCATGAATCAATACAATATTTACATCATTCCTACTTTGCTCTTTTCTGCTTTTAACTTCTCTATCTGTAAAACAAACGTGTAAGGTGCTACATTAACAGTGATTCTATATATGAAAAAATGTACATACATTTTATTGTATGTAAGTTAAGTGTGTGTTTCTATTACTATAAAATTATAGAAATAGTATAATCATAAGTAATAATTATTTTTATTCTAAAATATGTTATACAATATAATAAAGTTATAATAATATAATAAATTAAATAAGCTTGTAATATATTATTATAAAACCCTTACGACACAGAAGACCCTTTTGAAAGTTAATATCTGAATTTTCCTCAGAGTTGTATGGAATTATATTACATAATTTGGTGAAAGACATCACCAGAGACCAGTATTAATAGGAAAGAACAGACTGTGGTCACAGCATAACATCAGTAAAAAATTTATGGGCATGAAACAACAACAGAGTTCATTAGACTGCATACTTAACAAGTTAATTTAAAAATTTAGACCTTCTGTCTTTGATACACAGTAGTGTCTTCACTCTGGGTGTTCAATGGAAGCCAGGCCCTGGTGTATCTTATAACTGGGTAATAACCAAAAGCTGGACCCCACCAATAACTTCCCCCTGTTCATGTGTGCAAAATTTAGTTACTTATTTTTAAAGATTTGGAATTATTTGTATAAATATATAACAAGAGATGGAAATATTAGACCTATCTTATAGTTATTCATAACTATTAAGTTAATACATCTGTTTAGAGACCACTGTGAAAATACAGGAATGTAAAATAAACATATTCAGAATTATCAAAATAAGTAATAAAATAAATGTATTAAATATATAAGAAATAATATTATGTAGAATATTTTACTGTGGAATAATCAGAGTAAGAAATTATAATATCTCAAATTAGTCAAAGAAATATAATAAATAAAATATAACAGTCCATTACTGTAGAGAGCTGCGACGTGCCGCGCCTTAAAGATGGCGCTGGTCTCCGCCTTCCACCAGCCCGACGGTGAGCGCTCTCGGTGGTAAACAAGTCCATATTTGGCAAAGACCGCTGATCTGGCTTGCTTCCGCATACGTGGGCCTCTAAGATTGCACTACGTGGCTTTACTTGATTGGCTGTTCATTTAGTATTTAGCCTGTGGGTTGGGTCTGCCCGGGCATTCGGAAGACTGTTTTCAAGGGACCTGAATAAACTGCTTGAGAAGAGCTTTTGCGAGTTGCGTCGTTCTTGCCGGTCGAGAGGGACGCGACAAGTGGTGGCCCGTACGGGGAACCCAGAAAAGACTCAGAACTCCTGCAGTCAGGGGCAACGCGTTGGTAAGTTCCTGGGATAAATCAGGACAATAAAGTTTCACGGAGATAGCGAACGCAAGGTAAAGTTTCGCGGATAATAGCGAACGTACGGTGAAGTTTCGCAGAGATAGTGAACGTACGGTAAAGTTTCGCGGAGATAGCGAATAAAAGGTACAGTTTCGTGGGGAAGCTGCAAACCGAAAGTAAAATTTTTAAACATGGGGTTGTCTGAGTCACACCCAATTTTTCTGGCTCTTCAGGAGCTACTTTTAGCTAGGAATTTGAAGATTAAGAAGTCTACCCTAGAAAGATTTTTGAATGAATGTGATTCCGTGGCTCCGTGGTTTGCGGTGTCCGGGAATCTTACGGTATCCTGCTGGGACAAATTAGGCAGGGACTTGGATTTTGCTTGGGAGCAAGGGACTCTGAAGCATGGAGTAAGACCGATTTGGAAAATGGTGAGGAGTTGTTTAGAAGATCAGAGATGTTGTAATGCAATTAGGGAGGGAGAGTCAGCCTTGGAACTGCTGCAAGGGGAAAGATCTGAGCAAGTAGACAGTGACAAAGGCAAAAGATTTGAGCAGGCAGACAGTGAAAAAGGAGGCAGAAAGAAAGTTCCTCTCTATCCCGATCTCACAGATTTTAGAGATTTTAGAGATTTTGAGGACTCAGAGAGCAGAGATTCTGAAGGAGAGCTACACGCTCTACTAGAACAGTTGGAGAGGACTGTTATAAGAAAAAAGGAAAAGAAAAAAGTAAAAGAGAAGGACACGCAGGGGCAGTCGGTGTGGGAGGAGCCGCTGCTGCAGTCGGTGTGGGTGGAGCTGTTGCCATGGAGCCTGACACGTCAGCAGCAGTCGGAGTGGGCGGAGTCATCGCTACAGCGCCTTCAGCCACGCTGGCGGCAGCTGGTGTAAACAAAGCCATTGCCATGGCGCCTTCAACTCCTCCTCCATATCCAGAAGCCACTCAGATAGATCAGCATGTTCAGTCACTGAAAGTAGGGAGATCTTTCTGCCCGGGGATGTGGACACAAGTAAGAACAGAATTACAGTTTGCTTATCCTGTATATCAAGACCCACAAGGGAACAGGTACGAGGAACCGCTTGATTTTAAGGTAGTTAAATCTCTTGCAGAGTCGGTTCGTACCTATGGTACTACTGCTTCTTTTACAATGGCTCAAGTGGAAGCATTAAGCAGACATTGTATGACTCCAAGTGATTGGAGTGGCCTGGTCCACACCTGCTTAAGTCCAGGGCAATACTTAGACTGGAAAGCTTTCTTGATTGAGTATGCTACTGAGCAAGCAGCCAATAATCAGAGAGATGGAAATCCAGCCTGGGATAGAGATATGCTGCTTGGGCAGGGGAGATTTGCCAATCAGCAGATAGGATATCCTATTCAGATTTATGAGCAAATAAACAAGATAGCTATCAAGGCTTGGAGATCTCTTCTTAATAAAGGGGAGGTGAGTGGAAACTTAACTAAGATTCTACAGGGCCCCATGGAGCCCTTTTCAGATTTTGTAGCACGAATGGTGGAGGCAGCAGGGAAGATTTTTGGTGACCCAGATGCTGCTTTGCCACTAATAAAACAGTTGGTCTATGAGCAATGTACTAAAGAATGTAGAGCTGCTATCACCCCTTATAAGAACAAAGGCCTAGAGGCTTGGATGAAGGTGTGTAGAGAGCTTGGAGGGCCATTAACTAATGCTGGTCTCGCTGCCGCAGTAATACAGTTGGCCAGAAAAGGTGGAGGAAGTTCAGGAGTTTGTTTTAAGTGTGGCAAGATGGGACACTTTAAAAGACAGTGCCCCAGGGGAAGGAGTACAGAAAGTACAGGAAGTGTACAACGCCCCAGGCGGCCGGGGTTATGCCCAAAATGTAAAAAAGGGAACCATTGGGGTAATGAATGCCGTTCAGTGATAGACATCCATGGCCAGCCTTTAACTCAAGGTTATGGTGGCGCTCGTCCAAAAAACGGACAGCGGGGCCCACGACCTCAGGGCCCACAAATATATGGGGCAGTAGAGAATCAGGACAAAGAGCAGAATCAAGAGAGATGGCCAACCCTCCGCCATCCGAGAGACCGCGGAGAGCCACTGCAGGCTCAGCAGGATTGGACCTCTGCTCCACCACCAGACTCGTATTAACACCCCAAATGGGGGTCCAGTTAATTGAAACAGATTTTAAAGGACCCCTTGAACCTGGTACAGTTGGTTTATTGTTAGGGAGGTCATCATCAGCCTTAAGAGGACTTATTGTCCATCCTGGAGTTATAGATCCAGATTATACAGGAGTGGTTAAGATCATGGTAGCCTCCCCCCGTGGTATAACGGCTATCTCTCCTGGAGATAGAATTGCTCAATTGATCATATTGCCGAGCTTACATGACCGCTATGCAGCAAAGGATAGAGAGAGAGGAAAAGATGGTTTTGGGTCCACGGGCACAGATTTGACTTTTCTCTCCCTGGATTTGGACCAACGCCCCGTTTTGGAATAAAAGTTGATGGTAAAAAGATCCTGGGCCTTTTGGATACTGGGGCTGATAGAAGTATCAAAGCAAAGAAAGACTGGCCTTCAGGTTGGCCTGTACAAGCCTCTTCTCAAACACTTCAAGGCCTGGGTTATGCTAGGACTCCAGATATGAGTGCAAGGTTATTAAAGTGGCAGGACCAAGAGAACCATTCAGGAGAAATGCAGCCATATGTACTTGAGCTCCCTATCTCCCTTTGGGGAAGAGACCTTTTAAAGGATATGGGATTTAAATTGAGTAATGACTATTCTGATTCAGCCCAACGTATGATGCAAGATATGGGATATGCTCCAGGCTTTGGAATAGGAAAATATTTGCAGGGACGGAAAAGTCCCATATCTATGCAGCAAAGACAAAAGAGACAGGGCCTGGGTTTTTCCTAGGGGCCACTGAGGAGGGTATTCCCATAACTTGGAAGACGGAGGATCCAGTATGGGTTCCTCAGTGGCCACTTTCCTCTGTAAAATTGAATGCAGTCAAAGATTTGGTGGATGAACAGATGTCTTTAAAGCATATAAAACCATCTGTATCTCCCTGGAATACACCTATCTTTGTCGTTAAAAAGAAATCTGGAAAATGGAGATTATTGCATGACCTGCGTGCCATAAATCAACAAATGCAGATCATGGGCCCAGTGCAACGCGGCTTGCCGCTTTTATCATCTTTGCCAGCCTCATGGCCCATTATAGTTATAGATATAAGAGATTGTTTTTTCTCCATCCCTTTGTGTTCCAAGGATAGTGAGAGATTTGCATTTACTGTTCTATCCTGTAACCATGAGGAACCTGATCAGCGGTTTGAATGGGTAGTATTACCCCAGGGCATGGCAAACAGCCCCACTATGTGTCAGCTATATGTGGGGGAAGCCATTGCTCCCTTGAGAAAGAATTTTCCAGATTTGAGATGTGTTCATTATATGGATGATATCTTACTGGCAGCTAAGAGTGAACAAATGTTAGATCGGGCCTATGAAGAATTAGTTCAATTATTAAAAAAGAAAAGGTTGTTTATTGCTCCTGATAAGGTTCAAAAGGAAAATGTGGTTGATTATTTAGGAGCGAAGGTTGGACCTGAAAAGATAATACCTCAAAAGATTGAGATAAGAAAAGATAATTTAAAGACTTTAAATGATTTTCAAAGGTTATTAGGAGATATCAATTGGGTAAGAGGCTATTTAAAGCTACCAAATTATGAAATAAGACCCCTATATGATATTTTGAAAGGTGACTCAGCACTTAATTCTCCTAGGCAATTAACAGACGAAGCAAGAAAAACTTTATGTAAAGTGGAAGAAAGGTTACAGAGTGCCTTCCTAAAGAGATGGCAGGAAGGACAGCCCATTGCATTGTGCATATTTGCTACCTATAGTCAACCTACAGGATTGTTATGGCAGGACGGACCATTATTATGGACCTATTCAAAGATTTCTCCGAAAAAATCCATAGAACATTATCCCACTGCACTTGCTGCTTTAGCCTTGAATGGTATCCAACAATGCTTGCAGTCTTTTGGAGTTGCTCCTGCCAGTATAATAGTGCCCTATTCCAGTTATCAAATTAAGATTTTGTGTGGCACTGTAGATGACTGGGCAATATTGCAATGTAGCTTTGAAGGAGTGATTGATAATCATTACCCTAAACATCCATTGCTATCATTTTTTAAAGAGCACCCAGTAATATTCCCTAAGGTTACTTCAGCAGTACCACTTCAAGGGTCACCAAATGTGTTTACTGATGGCTCAAAGACAGGCTGTGGAGCCTATCTGATAGAAAGACAAGAGCCCGTGTTATGTCAATTTCAACCGGGTTCCCCCCAAATAGTAGAATTGAAAATAGTAATTGAGGTGTTTAAAAGATGTCAATTTGCATTCAATTTGATTTCAGATTCAGTCTATGTGGTCAACGCAGTGAAAGTATTAGAATTAGCAGGTCCTATTAAGAATAGTAGTACTGTATGTGCCTTATTACAAGAGTTACAAGTTTTAATCTGGCAGAGAAAAAGGTGTTTTTATATTCAACATATCAGAGCACATACAGGATTACCTGGACCATTAAGTGAAGGTAATGATAAAGTTGATCAATGGACCAGGATGGAATGCATTTTTGGAGCTCATTCCTGGACCAAGCCAGACAGTTTCACCAATTATTTCATGTAAATGCAAAAACTCTACAGCAGAAATTCCATTTGTCTAGAGCAGATGCTAGACAAGTAGTTTTGGACTGTCCTCAGTGTGTGATTCATCATCATCCTCCCAGTATGGGAGTGAACCCTAGAGGGTTGATGCCACTCAAAATCTGGCAAATGGACGTTACCCACATTTCAGAGTTTGGAACCTTAAAATATATTCATGTATCTGTGGATACCTGCTCAGGTATCATACATGCTACCCCTTGAGTGGAGAAAAGGCTCGCAATGTCATAGGACATTGCTTAGAAGCCTGGGCTGCATGGGGAAAACCACAGCAGCTGAAAACGGACAATGGACCAGCCTATACGGCTCAGTCCTTTGTCTCCTTCTGCAATCAGATGGAGGTACAGCTTAATCACAGATTACCATACAATCCTCAAGGACAAGGAATTGTGGAGCGTGCTCATAGCACCTTGAAAGAATGCTTACAAAAACAAAAAGGGGGAATAGGCCAAGGCCGTACCCCCAAGGAGAGAATATCTTTAGACTTATTTACTCTAAATTTTTTCAATTTGGATGCTCAAGGCCGCTCAGCAGCGGACAGACATCAGGATTCCCATGGTTCACCTAAAAGCATGGTGAACTGGAAGGACATTCTGACAGGCTCTTGGCGGGGGCCTGACCCCGTGCTAACATGGGCGAGAGGGTCTGTTTGTGTTTTTCCTCAGGATCAACAAGATCCAGTGTGGGTGCCTGAACGCCTTGTGAGGAAGATTCGTCATGAAGACCTTCCTAAGGATTCTGGTGATAGTAGCAGTGAGTATGTCAGGAATGACCGAGCCGAGATGGGGGATCCTGTCGATATTCCCAAAGCCGATGCCGGTCAGACATGATGCAACTGTGTTTCCACGCTTATTTAGCAGTAATAGAAGCTTAGGCTTACCCTACCTTCCCTTTGATGATCAGAGAAGCCCTATAGAGGGTAATAGAAATGTCAGCTTGAAGGGTAGTTTGTGCTTTTTAATGAGCTTCAATAGGTCAGATGATACAAAATGCATTAAATTGTCTCAGCAGTCAGCAGATTTTTTACCACAACTGAGGTTTGGAGGTAGGAGTGGTGGTTTCTTTTCAGGCAATGGTTCTCGCCTTGAAGGATGGTGGCCCACACGAGTCTCTGACCGGGACCCCCCCAGACAGCCACGCTGGGCACCTTTTTGTAGAGGATCCACAGGAGAGGAAGGACCTTTTCCCTGGACTGGATGTCAAGAGCGCAGAGCAGTTTGGGTTCAACAAGATTATTTTTCCTTTAGCCCCATGATTAGTAATGTAGTGAATAAGTCTTGTACAGGAATGCTTGATATATCTACTAGGGATCCTCAACAGACTGCCACCAATCCTTTTGATTTGTGGCTTTTGTGTGGAGTAAATGGAAGTTGCATGGACTTGGGACCTGTCATTATGCTTGGGGGAGGTATTTATCAAAGAGGCAATTTTTCCCTAGGGTCTGCTACCAGATTGGATTTCTCTAGCAGTAGTGGCTCTGGTACTTGGAATTCTTTGTTTCATTCTTATCGCAACAAGAGCTTTTCAGCTTCGCCAGTATGTCTCTGGCCTCCTTTTCTGTGGATTGTAAGTAATGGGAGTGCATCCTTAGGTGAAGAAAAGTTAGTATGCACTCCAGGTACATGTTTTTATGCCCTATGCTGGAATGCCACAGCCTTTCCTGTGGCTGTGGTGACTAGAATGCCTCGATATGTACCAGTTCCTGTAGAGGCTCCTAATACCATGATGCTATTCAGGTTTAAAAGAGATTTTGGCATCACTGCAGCTATTGTTACTGCTATCACTGTTGCTGCTGTGGGAGCTACTGCCTCAGCTATTGCCTTGTCTAGTTCTATACAGACTGCCAATGCCCTGAATAACATCTCAGCCACTGTGGCACAGGCATTGGATACTCAGAACTCTATGAATTCTCATCTCAAAGGAGGTCTTATGATAGTTAATCAATGCATAGATTTAATACAAGAACAGATTGATTCTCTTTGGCAACCAGCACAATTGGGGTGTGAGTGGAAAATGCAAGGTTTGTGTGTTACTTCCGTACAATATCAAAATTATACAAAAGCTGCTAACTTGTCCAGACAATTGTCAAAGTTCCTCTTACAGGATTGGTCGGCTGAATTTGAAAATTTGATGAGAGAGCTGAGAGCAACAATTGTCCACATCAACTCCACTCGGGTGGATCTGAGCCTGGCTACTGGCTTGACTTCTTGGATACAGACAGCTATGGATCATCTTAAGGAGTGGGCGGGTGTAGGCTCTTTGGTGATACTAATGATGCTAGCCTCTCTGGTTTGCCTATGGTGCATCTATAAAATGAGAGCCACACAAAAGCGTAACGCAGCCATGATTATACAAGCCCTTGTCGCCATTGAGGCGGGCCAGTCCCCTCAGGCATAGCTTGCTGCCGTGAAGTAAATCTTCACTAAGCATAGTCCCTGCCCACTGAGGAATTCGTTCCACGGATATTGGGGTCTGGCAAGTCAGTGACGGAGTTGACGGGTAAGTCTTGGCCACCTAAGACAGGGCAGTCCCGAGTGGGGAGGCTGACCCAGAGACGGGTAAGAGTTTGAGCACCGCCCTCCTACAGGCTCAGACCCACCGTGAGATCCCCAGATAGGGGGATTACGAAACCTTTCCAGGGACTTCTATCATCTTTAGAAAAAATAAAAAAGGAGGAACTGTAGAGAGCTGCGACGTGCCACGCCTTAAAGATGGCGCTGGTCTCCGCCTTCCACCAACCCGATGGTGAGCGCTCTCGGTGGTAAACAAGTCCATATTTGGCAAAGACCGCTGATCTGGCTTGCTTCTGCATACGTGGGCCTCTAAGATTGCACTACGTGGCTTTACTTGATTGGCTGTTCATTTAGTATTTAGCCTGTGGGTTGGGTCTGCCCGGGCATTCAGAAGACTGTTTTCAAGGGACCTGAATAAACTGCTTGAGAAGAGTTTTTGCGAGTTGCGTCGTTCTTGCCGGTCGAGAGGGACGTGACACATTCATATATTCTTTTTCATGTTCAGAATTGTCTTTCAAATCCTCAGTGAAAACAAAGGGTTATATTTGCCTTAATTAAAAGTTTTTACTTCTTTTGCTTGAATTTGTATTTCAATTACTAATGTGTGTTTTGAGAAGATCATCTATATGGGTTGTGTACATTCTACTTCATGCAGTGTGTAGAGGACTGAAGCAACTTGAAGTAATATGTCTTCTTCCACCATATGTAAATAGGCATTAAACCATATCACTGGCTGAATATCTGTAATTTTTGTTGACTATTCATGATATATATATATATATATATATAATTTATTGGATAAACTACTACATAAAGCAAAATACAAACTAAACAGTAAACAAACTCAACAGAGTTCTATACATCTGGGACTGCAGTTATGAAGACATGAAATTCAAATAGCTGAACTTCTGCCTGGAAAAGACCTACCTTAATTGGTTACAGACTCTTCAATAAGCCCACTTGAAGAATCTTGGCATGAAAGAAAAGACAAAGGTCAAAAGGAAATTGAAAGACTTAGGAAAGAAATCAATCAAGCTGTAGGAAATGTAGTAAGCAGTAAATTATAACTATTTGCCAACAGTATTGGAGAAGGTAGTGAATCCAACAGAACTCTAAGACAGAGAAGATGCTTATAAAAACAAGGCCTTCTTATCTCTCTGCATCTTTTTATAACCAGTGCTTCATCAAAGAATGGTAGGGCCCCATGATATCCACCTCCATCTGCAATCCTTTGGTGATAGGGGCAGTCTAAGCAAGCCCAGTGCACAACATTTCAACTTTCATGAGTTCAAGATTACAATATGGCTGTCATGCCAAAAGATCATTCTTTTAGTAATGTGTTTTATACATGTATGATATTGTAAAAGGAAAAAAAAACATGTCTAATTAATAAATTAAATTAAAATCTTCTAAGCTTGAAAACAGTGGCAGTGTGTTAGCCATATCCATGTATCTAAATTATGATGATACTAAAATAAATACATGCAAGCAGCTGTGAGAATGAAGGCATCTCTTTAAGTGAGAAGATAATTAACTACCCAAAACTAATTAGGGTTATAACTTAAAATGTTAAACCTTAGGTAATTTAAATGCACTTTTCTCTGTAAGTCCAGCTATTCAAATTTTCACTAAGCAAACAAAACACCAATGTTTCCATTTTGTAAAAAAGAAAAAAAAAACGAATACAAAACCACGCCCAACTAAACAAACAAAAGAACTGAAATTCAGAGACTTCAGCAAGGGGCAGGTTTGAATTACCGTCTGCCTGCATCCCATGGAGCTGGATAATGAATAAATAAATATATGCACAAGACATTTGTATTCATATTAAAATGGTCCCAAATGCATACCATAAGTAGTTAAAAATATTACCTTAGGGATACAATAACATAGTACAGGAGCTGGAAATGTAATTGTCGGCAAGCTGAGTCTCTCTCAAGTTCAATAGTATGGTGCCTTGTGACTTTAGTCTCTGAATTGAATGACAGACGCAGTGAGTTCATTTGTGTCATCTAGAGTCCCAGAAAGAGGAAGCATTCAGCAGTTTATATTCTCTTGAACATCATTCATAAGTATATTCATGTGTTATATGAGAAGCAGCAGTGGGACCAAGCCGGAATAAAAAGACTGTTCTCAATTGGGTAACAGTGGCCACTAAATTTATGGGCAAGAAAAAGAAGATTACAGATGATACTGCTGTTGGGGTAGTGTTAAGCATTCTAAATGTTAATGAATTGGTCCTGCTTGCTGTCTGTTACTTACTTTGTCTCTGATAGGTTAAATAAAACGCCAAGGCCTGAGATTGGGCAAAGACAGAGAAAGGTGGGACTTCCTGGGATTAGAGTAGGAAGCCTGTTCTTTAGACACAGGATTCAGGCAGTCCAGCCACGAGCAGCAGGATGGAAGACACACACCATGGGTTAGGAAAAAGAACCTCATTCCGCATGGCCAGGAACATCGACATGGCCACACACCATGGGTTAGGAAAAAGAACCTCATTCCGCATGGCCAGGAACATCGACATGGCATGGAAAATGGCAGTCCAAGGGGACGTATGTATATATGAGATCATATTTCGGTAATAGACTTAAGAGCTAGCTTAGATGGGCTAGGATTGCACAACTTGGGCCAAGGCTTGTTAAAATCCATGTGGTGTCTGTGTATTCATTTAAAATGTCTGGTTAAAGAATTAACAGCTGCCAAACCAATTACAATAAAATAAATACTGGTTAAACAGTTTAATTAATTTTTTCTACAAGTGGCACCCAATGTAGTTTAATTAATTTATTTTTTTTTACAAATGGCGCCCAACGTGGGGCACGACCTGAAAATTGCAAATTAGTTAATTAATGTAGTTATTAGTAAATATAAACTGTAATATTAGGCTGGCAGAGTGGCCGACGGAGTAGCCGGTGGCTAGGCAGTGGAGCAGGCTGCCTGGCCTGAGTGCCTTCACCAGTTGCCTAATTTATCCTTGAGAAAGAGCCTGGGACCAAAGGTGGCCTACACCACCTATAACCTAAACTCTGTTAATTAATATAAGTTGTTATGTTAGGCTGGTAGAATTACCAGCAGCTTGGCAGGAGATTCGCCTGTCCTGAATGGAGCTGTTAAAAAACTGGAGTCATAATAATGATTTCTTACATACAGTATATTGTGATTGCTTTAATTAAATAAAAACATAATCTAATCACTATATACTAAACTAGTTTAGAGACCAAAGAAGACAAGATAAATTTAGAAATCTTCATATTATAAAATACAGCATTCTTTGGTTATTTTTAGCAAACACATTTGGACATGGGGAAGGAGCTTAGCTCCACAGGGTTGTTTTCTATGTGCTTTGAGAAAATAATTTATGTATGCATTTTCAATGGCATCTTACTTTTCACCTCAGGTGTCTCTCTACAGGTGCCAACAGTAATCCAAATACAGTCAAACAGCTCACTAACCAAAGGTTCTCTTGCTCATGGTTGGTGGAATTATTAAAGAGAAATTTTCAGATTTTAGGCCCTTGCAGATCACTGGTTCTGGTAGGTGTAAGTTTGGTTCTTTCTCATTCCCTATTTGTTTTTCTATCAGAAAGCAATCAATACAATCTTATGAATCAGACAGTTAATATTTCTTGCATTCTGTATATATCCAAAAGCAAGCTGGACATGTGGAATATGTTTGATATACACACACTCTGGGCGGTAAGGCAGGAGGATTATGAGTTCTAATAGTAGGCTAATAAGTGAGATCTTTCTCAATAAATATATTAAATGAATAAATAAATTCTAAAGTAGAAAATGTGTAACTAAAACAATTTAGAAACTTTATCACTTACAATTAACTGAGCAGCTTCAATAATTACAGTAACATTTTGGGAATGTTATTTCCAAAAGAAAATACATGAAGTTTCACTATGCTGAATGTTGTTCACTTTCTGGCATTATTTCCCATGCTTAGACAAGAAAGACCACAGCATCTCTATTCTTTGGTCCCACATTGACTTCATGAGACAGGTTGTGTGTGTTACTCAGTACATGTATGTCAGCATCAGAGCATTCATTCCCCATCTTCTTTATAAGTAGCCTGTTCAGTGTAACTCACATTACTCATAGGAGGCCATGTAGAAAAGGAGGTAGAAAGCATGCATACAAGAGCGTCACGATGGGGAGGAATGCTGCCTTCTGGACATCACATGGCTATTGCACTTATGAACTCATAACAACTACAGTTATTTGCATAAGACCTTCACAAGATCAAGGCAGCCAAAATTCCAGGCAAAATGGGAAAGTTGTTCTCCAGGTTCTACTCCTACTAAAGAGCTATTGGCAAATAAAACTGCTGGGGAAGGAAGACCATTCTTTTTGGAGGATATTAAGTTTGTTGGGTTTCCCAAGCTCTATTTGGTGTCCCCACACATGGGTGACTCTAATTGGTCTTGGTGGATTATAAAAAAATAGAGGAAGGGTGGTTAGAGATGTGCTTCAGCAGTTAAGAGCACTCACTACCTCCTTCCAGACTATCGAAGTCCAGTTCCCAGCACCACATATTTGTGCAGCGACTCTCAACTTTCTGTAATTCCAGCTCCAGGGATTCAATGTCTCTGGCCACCACAGGAACCTGCACTCATGTACAGTGCAGATATAGATGCATACACATTATTGAAAATAACAAGACATGACCATGGGAGAGGAACATGCTGTAGGGAATGTAGGGGGTGTTGGGGGAAGGAAGTGGAGCTGAACATTATTATATTTTGTTATATACATATTTGAAATTCTGAAAAATAAAGAAAAAATATAAAAATGAACAGAAGAATGATGTGTGTCATCCTTAAATTAACTAAGAGCTGGGATACAATTCTTTATTCTCTTTCCCACTGTTTATGGAATATTATTTGTGATGTTTATCAACATGAAACCTATGCTATCTTAGATTCAGCAATGACAGTTGTATTAAAATAATAGACCCAACCACAGGATTTTTGAGTGTCTGTGAAATTTGATTTCTTCAGGCATTAAGATGTTTTTTCCCTTTACTCAACTTAACCTCAAATATTGACAGATACCCTGATTTCTTTCAGAGCTTGCTCAATAAAAAATTAGTGGGAAGTCATGAATGCACATTGTATTTCTGTTGAAATATAGCACTGTGCACATCAGGTTTTATCTGTGTGAAGTTAAATTCAGAGGAATCTGTTGCTACTAACAACTGCTTCTTATTAATAATCATCTAAATGATCGTTGAGACCTTTGATCATGCTCACTAGCTAGAGATCCAGACTGACTATTAAATGTTCACTCTTGGCTCTTCCCACTGCCTTCATGTTTGAGACGATTCTTTCCCACAGAAAATTTTCACAGAGGTAAAATTTTTCTAGGTCCTTAATGAACAGATTTCTTATGAGGAGAAAGGGTTGGACCTGCAATTTCCCTGAGGGCTATGTGACATTCCTTTGATAGAGGATTTGGGGTCTCCCCTGATCAAGTGGAGAGGAGGAAACCCCACTGACAAACGTAGTCTGTCATTTTACACCAAACCCAGGGGCTTCTGGTAATGCAAGACATGACCTCAACAGAAGAATTTCCCTACATCACTATGCTGCAGAGTGTCTCTCTCCTGCATGTTTGCCACAATAGCCATAATACTTTATGCTGGAGATAATCCTTTCTCCCTCCTCTCTAGGATATCCTGTGGCACTGATCCCATCTTATTTTTCATCCTTTTCTCCCTGGAAATCGACACCACCCAGACCTTCCAGTGGAGAAGTGTATACTTTCAGCATGTTGTCTGACAAGACCCAAGCTTCCTGAGAGTGCAGGACAAGTCCGATCTCCCCAGAAAATATAGAATGACAGAGAAAAATGCAGATAAAATAAAACTGAAAGGGATCAATATTAATTAGGTCAATACAATATATGATTAAATATAATTAATAAGAGAAATATGCCAGTCAGGCCATTGCTAACTCATTAGCAAAGTCCAGCAAGCAGCTAAAGAGGAATAACAATGTTTTCTAAAATCTACCTTGAAATTTCTAAGCAATAGAAATATTTCTAGTATTACTGGAGGCTAATATCATCTCCCTAATTGAAGAGTACTGTAATTAATTCCAGTGGTAGCCTTTTATCTATCATGGACACAGATATGAAACTAAGCAAATTAACAAGTTAAATAAAAATCTATAACATATCAAATACCATGACAAAATATTATTCTTTAATTTATGGAATGGTGGGTTAATATAAAATAAATTAATATAATTGATAGTATCTGTTGATGTGACTATAGTTTAGAGATGAATGATAACAAATAAGAGAAAAATTCTAGAATTGCAAATTATTTTATAAGCAAAATGCTCCTAAAAATTGTCAAATAGGAGTGATTAATTTTCTTAACTTATAGAAATATCTACAAAACCTTACTTAAGATTATGTCTGGACTATCCTCTATTCAAAGTATTTTATATCAGAGTATTTTTCTTTCCCTTTGACCAATTTTATAATGATAAAATTTGAATAAAGGGCCCAAGTCTAGACAAAAAAATATGCATATTTTCAAATATACATTTATGGATACTAATGGCAATTTTACGCAATATTAAATAATTTGTGTTTAAAACTGTATGTGTTTACCTTTTTGAATGAGACAAAAATAACACTACTATTTTTTCCTCTACGGAGACAACATGAGATTGTCATCACTGTCATTTCTGACTATGTCCACTTACTTATACTTGGCCACATGTGAATCCTTAATTGTTACAAGTATTGCATAGTATGTAAGAGAAAGGATTCCATGTATTTAGTGTAACTAAATAGCACACTGCTACCATCAGATTATCAGGATCAGATATTTACCAACAGCAACGCAAACAATGAAACAGTTTCATTAAAAGATTACTATACTCTGTATTCTCTTTAGATAAGAAAGAAAGAAGAAATAGCTAAGAATTAATAACTGTGACAAGAATACAAACCATATATAGATGAGGAAGTCTATTTGTTGGATGACTCTTATACTTTCCAAAGTTTGATCTGTCTAATAAACAATGTGTATTGTCTAAGCAGTCTCTGTAATTTTGTATGCGGACATGATTTCTTGTTCTGCTATGGGTAAAACCTGTACTTATCTGTCCAAAGTCCACTGGACTGATTCACCATGGTATCTTTTACAGGCGAATTTTCTGTGCTTTAACAATGCCCTGTTAGCCCCACTATTACTACATTACTTTGTTTCTGAAGTACTTCTCAGCTATAATACTGTGGGTAAGTGAATGGATCGAAGACTATTGATGTTAGAACCATCAATATCCATTTCTTCTGCTTTACTGATAGTCTGTGAAAATAAACTTTTTGCATATATAAAGAAGTCAGACAATTTTTCCTTCGTATACAGAATCCTTCAAACTCATCATCACTTAGCTCTCTTCATGCTGAATATAACCACAGGCCAGAGTTTGTGCTATGCATATACATTTGCTTGTGGTCAATATCTTTTTAGCAAAGCATAGCACACAGTCACCACGATCCACATCAAACTCCTTGTGTGAACCACCCACTACATGCCTCTGGTCATTGGTGCTAGCAGTTTGTTGCAGAAAGGGTTTTCATATTTACTCATCATTGATCTAAGGATAGCCTGGCTGCATTAATACATGGCTGAATTATTAGATTCACATCTGGGGAAAAGCACATGTAAAAGCACACACACACACACAAACACAAACATGCACACACACATACATACATACACACACACAAACACAAACATGCACACACACACACACAAACACAAACATG